>JAMKCH010066154.1:0-30534 GCA_023653785.1 Ophioderma brevispina
ATAAAAATAAACATAGCACACCTTTTATCTTTAGTTTGTAAAACACTCGTTTTTGTGCACTTATTTTGCAATAGACGGAACTGCGACGGACGGAATTTTTTTTCCTAATTGTAAGCTTCGCACATTTTATATTTTTCATCATAATCACATTTTATACATCATTTGCAATAAAAAAAATATTAAAAAATGTTCTGTCTAAAAGTTTGAGTTTTTTGTGACACATTGGACCTGGAAAGTCTGTCCGTCGCATTTTTTTTCGTCCGTCGAAAAAAATGCCACCAGCGTTATAGTACCTCTGTTAATAATTGAATTTTCCAATTTTTGATGGAAGGGTTTGTCACACTAAAATGATATTTTTTAGTAAATAAAAGTAATGTGATAAATCTTTTTTTGAAAAATTCATTTATTGTTCCGAAAATGCGACGGACGAATTGACACACTGTTTTCGAAGTTTTCCTTATTTAGAAAAACCACATTAGAAATGTGTTTAAAAGTTTATGGATGACTAATCATGCAACCACTAACATACCAAAAGTAAGTAAAATTCAAATCATCCCTCCTCATAAATTGTACTATTTTAAACAATTAGTCCGTCGCAATCAGAAGACGCCATTTTGATCTGTTTCCGCATTTGGAATATTGAGATGGCCATATGGCCAAAAAAAATTGTTGATGAATTTATTTGCCTCAAAGTGTATTGCTCTTGAACCATGATGAATTTTATTACTCTTAGCAAGTTTTAATTTTAAGGGACTTGGTTGACGGGTTTGGAGTTGGTATATTATACGTACCATGTAGACCCTCTCGGGTCACGGTGAATGAAAACACTAGCGACTGAAATTGCACTAGATCTTCAAACCATATCCGTGACCTCCGAATCTGTAGGGAAAACGTCTCAATCTCCCCGAGGTCGGGGGAAGTACTCGCCACAAACATTAGTCAAAACAACAGGTTCTGGTATACTCGGCACGGTCTCTCGACGTGACCGTATGTGCGGTAGGACAGCTAAGCCAGCCAATCAGTGGACGGGCTTTCTATTTTTGCGCAGGATTTAACGGGCCCTGGGAACTGAGCGGCTGTGACAACCACATGGGGGTTGTTGTCGGCACGAGACATGTTGTTGGGAGGCTCAGGAAGGGTGTTCGGCTCTCAAGTCCCGATTTCGAGTTTGATGTTGATTAGACTTTCTCGATGTGCAATTTTATTGCAACTCTAATAAATATAAGTAGTGTTGATAATTATAGTATTATCAGTACAAATATACGGATTTATTGCTCATGTCAACTATACGGTGACAAATCATTTTATTGTAAGTTGTCACTCACTAGGGAATAAAGATCTCATTTAATTTGATTGGCATGTCAATAACCTGCGCCTCATGCATTTTAAAAAAAAAAAAAAAAAAAAAAAAAAAAAAAAATATTTCATTTTTTTTTTTTTTGGCTCGTATTGCAATCCTTAGACATCTTACTTACTAAAACAGCATCTGCTGTTGTCTGTCTTACCGGTCATGCATCCGTCTATACTTGAACTATGGGCTAATAAGGGGGGGGGGGGTGGAGGCACTCACATCTGAAACGTACTATGGCCCGCTCCAGTTATAAACTCATGGAGAGTTTCACGCGCTGTATATCGAGTTTTACCCCGCTATATGTCGAGTTACAGCGCTGACTATCCAGTTTGAACTCTATATGCCTCCTGTTCATAAATCATGTCAAGAATACATCATGTCCAGAATAAATCATGCTGAGCTTTAAAAAACTGGACATGATGTTTTCACATGGTGACAAACTGGATATGAATTTTTTCAACATGAGCAAATGGACATGATTTTTTTCCTCAACATTAGCAAACTCGACAGGATTTTTTCTCAACATGAGCAAAACTCGACATGATTTGTTTCTCAACATGAAAATCCGACATGATTTGTTACAAATACACCAAAAAATCATGCGAGTTTTCCTCATGTTGCAGAAAATAATCATGTCGAGATTTTGAAACTGGACCTGATTTATGTCCAACTCACTATAGAGAGCAAACTCGATGTATAGAGGGCAAACTGACATTTACAGCGCTGTACACTCGACATTATAACGCTGCAAACTCGACAGTTATGGCGAGGAAGGAAAAACCGATTACACAGCGAGTTGAAACTGACATGCGCGGGAAAACTTCGCCATGATTTGATAGTTGGAGCGGTGCCATTAGAAATGGATATGGGTGTTAGGTTCGTGCTTCCAGCCCAGGGCATTCGGTGACAGCAAAAAAGATAGGCGCCCGCCTTTGGAGTGACGATATAGACCAAAATAGCCAAATATGAAAATTTTTTCCCCAAAATGGGGTCTTGGGTGTGTTTTTGCAAAATTTCTAAAAAATTAGAGGTCCTTTTTGGGTTTTTTTTTCCTAATAGGGGTCGGTGACAGTCGGTAAAATTCACAAAATATGGGGACTTTGGGTGAAATTAAAAAATATGGGGTGTTTGTGTTGACAACAATACTGAAAAGGGGGGTCTAAACAGCCTTGCATACGCGTCGCTTCAAGATGGGAGTGCCGGGGGGGGTGCTAATGGGTCTAAGATTGCATTGAAGGTAGGGGGAGGGAGAACAGTCTGACGTTTGTTATTAGTGTTAGAGGACCCAAAAGGTATCTAGAGGTCAATTACGTAGAACTACTGACCTGGGCACAGAACAAACCAGATAGCACGTATATTGGCCCAACAATGGTTCCCCATCGGTAATCTTGGAATCGGCATCACGTGGCTACGTATATTGGGCCACTACTGGTTTTCCAATTGCGCAATTGATATCGGCTTCATATCGACATCCTTTAATGGTATAATATGCGCATCATATTGGGCAATCACCAACAGCAAATATAGAGCCAATTATTGGGATAAAGTTGGCCCAATATGGCTTAAGGTAATGTTTGCCTAAAAATAGCAGGGTGAGAAAACAATAAAAATACAGAAATACGCTAAAATCGTTCAAGGACGATGTTTTGATCAGAACACAATATCAAAAAAGTATATAATAATACCAATTTTCAATAAAAAAATACTATTTGACTAGCTCAAATTATTGAATTAAGTATTTAAATATAAGCAGGTGGAAAATAATTTATTGGTTTCAATATTGGTTCAATATCTATTACCCAGAACTGGCCAAATATTGTGCCACATTGGCGGGCCCAAGATTGGGTTGCTACAATGTTGGGCCGTTTGAGCAAATAAAGGAACGATAACTGTAGCCACATATGGTCCGAGGATTGAGTAAATATTGGGCCTATATGGGCCCAATATCGCCAAGTTATCTGGAGGGGTCCTTGTGGTTCAAAGGTCACACTAGGTTCGAAGGTCAACATGGTGTAGATCCTAGTTGGTACCTATTTTCGTTAAAGTTACCCTTAGAAATGGCCTGACACCCGGGAAGGGGAGGGGAGAATTCCCACTGAGGCGACAGGCTTGTACCCCGGCGCGGCGGCTGACCAGGGCCATTTAATCCTGCTACAATAAGCTAAGGAAAGGATGGTTAGGAAGGATTGAAGAAAAGGGATAGGTCATACAACAGATTCTGGGGTCGGGACTTTGAAGGTTTAACCTTTTGGGAAAGAAATCGTGCACATATTTTTCCGTTAAAGTCGATCTACCCCCGGGTACTTTTTTTGACTCATATACCAACAAGTCAACTTGTTTTCCGAATTTTCTACTCAATCTGTAACCTTTAATAAAATCGAAATCAGGAAATTGGACCGTGTCGCCTTCCCCTTTGTGGGATCGGGTGCGACTACACCATGCTTCGATTTCTCAACTCTCAAACGCCTGGAGCCTCAGGAAGTAGAAGGAAAAATTTATAAAATAAAATAGAAAAATGTAAAGAGAATACAGAGCTCGAGGACGCGACGATCTCTGTACTCTGAGGATATAGTGTGCAAAAGTTTCAAGGGAACATATCTCTTGTCCTTACATTCTTTGCATTTGAGATTTTACTTCTGTTTTGATTTGGAGAGATTTTCCCGCATGCATCATTTTCAATGAAACATTGTTAAGGCAGGGCCATACGCAGAAGTTTTTTATTGGGGGCTAGGTGCTTAGAAAAATAGACTATTTTGGTAAAAAGTTGATCGAAAAATGCTCCTGTTTTAACTTTTGTGAACATCTCATCTCATCACCCAAAAGTGGATTTTCTAGTCAGAATTTCTATAAATTATGATCTTTTTATTAAAAAAATCAGCAAAAGGGGACCCCCCCTGCGTATGGCCTGTGTTTTGGGGTTACAGAAGGGGACAGGGGGCTTTCTCTTTGTGTCAGATGCCACCCGTCACAACCGTGAGGACGTTGTTTTATCTTATAGTGATCAGAGTATAATATTCATTTTTAAACAAAGCAGCCTATTCGATGCAAATGCTTGGGAATAATTTCGGTATTTTGGATTTTGAGTTCCAAGTTTTGTATTTAAAATAGTAAAATGAAAAGAAACTCACAAAATAAAAGCAAACGTATAGAACCATCATGTTCACAAAAGTGATAGGAGGAAATGGGCATGGAATCAAAGAAAAATCGGGGTATATGTGGATTGACCTTTACTTTTTTAGAATACAGCTAGGGGGGAAATTTACTAGCTTACCATTTGAACATACAATTTTTTAATTTGCCTGTTCACAAGGATGATTTAAGGGTCGTTGGATGGACAAGCTAGCTGTAACATTGAAATTTAGATGAAGGGGAAGATTTCGTCAGACATCTTATAGCGCTTGGAAATAATTCATGTTTTCTGAAGCATGGCACCACTGGGCTTTTGTCAAATAAATGGAGACTTGTGATTGTGTGGCACCTGCGTAATGCTGAATAGCCCTCTTTATTTTCCCGACTATGATCAGCCCATCCTCAATAAGGAAAATCGAACAACCAACCAACCAGTGGCGTAACCAGACCTTTGCAAATGAAAGGGGGGGGGGGCTGAAGGATTGACCAAGGCTTTTTTTGAGGGGCAATTTGGGTCCTGTCCTCCATAGACACTGGTACAAAAAGTCATTCATTTGAGGGGGCCAAGGGGGGGCCATGGTCGGTTGGGGGTTGCGCCCCCTGCCCCCCCTCTGTTACGCCACTGCAACCAACAAACAAACAAAAACGAGGAGAAATCACAAGCACAATTTATGATTTCTTATTTCCTCCTTCCCCGTCTTTTATATTTATTGCTAATTGTTATATTTCCATACTTGGGCACTCTGATAAAGGAGCTGCGGTCGCGTAATAGATAACTGATACCTATGTCGCTGCCATTGATACAACCTGTTGTGTTCGTATCTGTGGTCCCAGGATTGCATTTAAAATTAACCGTTATTTTCGCACGTAATGCAGTCAACGTTATGTTGATTCGCTCCTGCGTGGAGACAGTTTCCCACAGATCGTACAGTCCTCGGCGGCTACGCCACTACCTAGTGTAATTCCAAGAGCCCTGTGCAATTTGGAACAATTTGGTTGGCAGGGCTTTCCGGGGGTTAGCTGAAAAGTCATCTAGGTTTTAGTTTCGCCCCGAGTCTATCATTAAAACTCATTTTATCAACCAAGTGGCTCAACCACGAGACAGAGCCGAGACGGGGTACAGTCTACATTAAGAAGTGGCCGCTAATTTATGAAGTCAGTGACCCAGCCAGTAGCGTCCGGTGAACCAGAAGTTTGCTTGATGACTCTCAGTGGTAGACATGACTTAAGAATGGTTTGACCGTGGGATTTTGTTTTTACGCGCAAGCTGCTTACACCTTCACTGCTGTTTAAGCTCAGTCCTGGACAAATGGAGAATTTTTCGTTTTGATCTGCGAAGGTATCATGCGCAAATACCACGAATAACTGTGCGTTTGCTTGCGTTTATTAAAAATCGCGCATCTCTACGCATGCGTTCTGCTTTGCTGCATGCCGATGGGCGCGGATTTACTTGCCGCCCACAGACGCCCCAATTGAAAAAAAATTGTCAAAATTTCAGGTGGTTTTCTTCGGCGTGTAATGGAAAAAAGTAAGTCGGTGACCCTCATTTTTTCTTTCAAAACAAAATTTTGAAACATTATAATTAAAAAAAGCAAAAAATTAAAGAAATTACAAAATTTTATACTCGAGTAGGTTTTTATTATTGTAGGCGATCAGTAAACGTCAAATTTTGACTTTTCCTATAGACTTGCGTGGTTAACCAAGTGACAACAGACATGTACCTTTTTTTGTTTTGACTATAGCTCAAAACAAGTCGTGGACCCCCATTTTTTATTTCAGATTCTAATCAGCAGGGCTGAAAAAATGGCTATTTTCCGTCCGGAAGATAATCACATTTCCCATGGATTTCCCACCATTTCTTATGTAAATTTCTTTGTCTGAAAAGTCAAAATTTTCCCTCCAAAATGGTCAAATTTCCGGAAAGGACTCCTAGATTCCCCACTTTTTCCCACCATGCTTATCATGTAATTTAATGTAACACTGTCCGTCCAATTGTCACAGTATCCCACACTGCATTTCTTTCATATAGAAAAGCTGTATCTACTAGACGGTATCGGTTTGTGGAGTTTTTCTTTTTTCTTTGTCGCCATGTTTGGTAAATCATAAACCCCATGGCGACAATTGGTCGCCATCACTTTTTGAATGCCCATCTCATTTTGTTTTTTAATTATACTTTTATAAGAAAGCACACAAAGGTCTAGATTGAGCACTTGCCTGGAAAACAAATTCCAGACCATCACTTTGACTCTTTTAACTCCACACTTTGCTAGCCAGGGCCCATTGGGGTTGGTTGAATCTATTTATATCAACAGGTGGACCAACTTCTGGGAGGCATTGGCTATTTATTAAGGAATATAACAAAACTATGTTCACAGATTTTTGAATTCTTATTGGAAACACAGGTTACTGGGGGGTGAAAGTAAGAAGTACAGTTTAAATTCAAGATTCCTAAGGCATAGGCATTGGAATTACAATTATTTGATTACTGAGAATAGCCGGGTTTTACAAAAATGATAAGGGCTCTTCATGGAATATTTCTTGTCGACAATTTCCATGGTGGTCGCCATGGCCAGAGAAGTGCAATGTCGCCAACCTTGTCGACAACAGCCTTGTCGATACCCGCCCTATAGCTACATGATTGTTCCTTAAAGCATCAGCGAGTCACCACATGAGACACTAAGATTGCCTCACCTTGAAGTGTTTATTATTTGAGCTCAATCAATTCATTTAAAATTAAGGGGCGTGTTTTTCCCGATCGTCTCTGGGACCCCCCCCCTGATTTACCCGAATATCAATTTTGATCAAGATGAAAGGCCGTATTTTTCCATTGTCGTCCTGAAATTTTGAGCCCTCGAATCCATTTCATTTTCCACATGATATAAACAAAAAAACCGCCGGTTTTAGTGGTTAACCACTTATTTCCAGCACATATTTGAATAGGGCTTTTGCAAAGCATTTGCATCTACCATCAAACTGCAAGTTTGTTTCCCACGGTAGTGATAGGGTGTTGTGCAAGTGCAATGCTCTCATATCAAGTAGAACATAACAAAACCCATAAAATTCGGAACAACTATAACCACCTTGAAGTCATTTGTCAATATTACATACAAGACACGGTCCTTATGTGGAAATATCCCATATGCACTTCCATGTACTCCCAGAATGCAATTGAACAAGTTTAAAAAATGATGTAATCTTTGAACCTACAAATCCACAGAATCAAGACAATCCTGATAGAAATCAGTACAAACTTGTGTTTATATAATTCAATGACATTTGTTGCAATGCTTTCCGCTAGAGTCAACCCCACCCAATCCCCCCCCCCCCCACACACCCACGACACATGCCACATAGAGACTGCCAGAGCCCAACCCGGCTTGGCCAAGGATTTACGGTACAAAATTAGTATCAACTTAATATCCATATAATTATAAAAATCATGTGCATAACCCATAGCCATGAACCATTTTATTAAACAACAGTACATTTGTAACAACGAAGCCACACCCCGGCTTGAACTTGCATTGCAACGACCTTTACGTAAATGATCAGGGTTGGCCGGTAAAAACCGAGCGGTTTAAACCAGGCGGTTTAAACCGGTTAAAACTGGTTTAAACCGCAATGTTTATGCCACCTATTTTGGCAGAAACTGGCAAAAAACTCAATTTTGTTCCCAAAATGCTTTTAAAATTTTCAAACATGGTAATTATTGGTTTATATTAACTCTGTAGAAGTCAGAATAAAAATTGCAGAACAAAAGTGGTTGAAAGTAACACAACTTCTACTGTCCATTCAATTAGCTTAGACCCTCGGTTTTTAATATTAGAGAAGGTAGAGGTGTCGGGAAAAAATTGTGAAAGAAAGTTTGTATTCACAAAATTACCCAACAGGATTTTTAATTTCAAAACATATGGATAGAATTTTACCTACAAATCTATTGAAATTTGACCCTTTTCCCCTCAAAGGTGCAAATGATCTGTCCAACGTCTGGTACCATTAACAAATGACGTGTGAGGTGGTCTTTGGTATTATACATTCGAGGTAGGAAGCGACTATGTAACGATACCCACTGCGATCAATATCGGCGGACCAGAAGACCTTGGTCGGACAGTGACCTGCTCATAATATGTGATGTGATCAAGCAAAATGAGTCGGAAGTCGCAAATTGAATTGAGATATAGCCAACCAAAGGAGAAAATGTCTTTTGTTTCCTATTGTTTTTGCAAAACATTAAAATTCCATACCCCACTGATTATATCTTTGGATTAATTAGTCATTTTCAAGGGTTTCAGCAAAATGTAGCTTTTTAAATGGTGGCCCCATTACATTACATGAAAGGGAAAAATGAATCTGACCGACTTCAGACTCATTTTGCTTGATCGCATTTCACATTATGTCATCGTCTCTTAAAAGGACATAATACAAAGAATGTATTGTATTTGTATTTCTTTGAAAGATTGAAGTGACATATTTTTGTATAGACGATCTGCCATGTGACATCACCGCCGGGCAAGAAACAAAGCGCTGTCCGATGGTATGCGCGAGCACCTGTAGGGCTTGTGCTTTTGAAATTCACGCTCTATCAGTATAAATAGCCCATTGAATAGTGCTGTAGCTCTCTGTGATGTCCTTCGCACCTCGATCACGTCAGTAGACCAGGTGCTAAGTTGCGTTTGTAAACATTGATGTCACATCATCTACATGTATAGACCAGTTAACATCCTATGTCACTTCTTTTGTTGCCTGCGAATCCATTCCTGTGAATTGTTATGGCCCATAGTATTAAAACTCTAACAGATACAATTGCCCAGTGTGTAACAGTCAGGCCGACCTATTTCAAGATACCAGGCCCTAACATGTTTATACAAACATTGCTGTTAACTGGTCTATAAACACACCATGAATAACACAAAAGTTGACCAGGGCAATGATTGACTACATTTAAAATCCCGGGAATAAAATAGACGCTATTTATACATTATAAGCATTGTTGATGATATCGAATAATGTTTTCTACTGTCAAAGAGCGATGCAACGTTTAACATACACCTATCTTATAAATGGAACATTCCTGAAAAAGTTTATGCTCATTATGAATATTCGACTGGTTCCGATTCCTCGCCGATTGATGGCCAAAAATCGCAGAAATTGAATAGAATTGGGTGTGAAGAAATACTTTTCAGCATGCACCTTCAAATTCTTGTTGGGTAATTAAATGAATACCAACTTTTCTTTCACGATTTTCTCCCAACACTAATACCTTTTCTAAATTAATTAAAAACCGAGGGTCCTAAGCTAATTGAATGGACAGTAGCTCTTCATTACATATGATACATGTATACAGTTTGATCTAGTACCATACATGTACTTTTCTCAGGAATAACCTTAGTAACAAAGTGAAATTCATCATGTACCTTGAAATTTGATCTGTAGGCATGCATAAATTTCAAAACTAAATGAATAAAACAAAAAGTGAATAAATCCACAGCTAGTATTTCGAGTTATGCTGCATTTCTTTGCATGTTTGAAAAATGGTCACAGTGCACTTTTCCATTTTATTTTTCTTTTCATTTTCTCTTTTTTAAGTTTTTTGTGTATTCTTGTTTGAACAAATACAATAAATGCAAGACATATTGACTATCTTAAGTTAAAGAGGGACTTAATTTAGTATGACATACCCTAACTAAAATGCTTTGCATGACGAATAGATATTTCCTAGTTTTGGCCGGTTTAAACCAGTTTATGCCGGTTTAAACCAGGTTTAAACCGTTTCTGGCAAAAACCATTTTTTGCCGGCATAAAGCCAACCCTGTAAATGATGCTTGTTTACGCACATCGCGATCATCAACTACACCATTGTGCATCCACCATGTGATCTTGCCAATCAGATATTCACCCCAAGTGCACGTTTTTGAAATCAGAAAACTACATATTTTTATCGGGATACATGTTTAAATTATCGGTACACTTGCCCTTTTTAGATATTCATTGCTGATTTTGACGGAAAAATTTGCAAATCATCCACTCTGACGAACATCCGGACGAACACTTTTTATCCCCTAGTACTGACATGTGTTTAGTACAATACAGTGTACATGTAGTACATTGCAATGCATTGTGGGATTGATTTTAAACACCCACACACTGAATGGCAATAGTACATTGATCCATTGAAATGCAAAATGATGCAGTTTCATCCTTGAAATCAAATACGGATTTTTTACATGCAAGTTGTATATATACAGTACTTCTCTTATTCTGTATGTTTTATCCAGTTTTTTGCAGGTTACTTTTACAACCTAAAGGCATGCTATGGTTTGATCAAAAGCTATTGACTCATAATGTCAAGTTCACCATCGTCCGACTCTGATGCGACTCTGTTCGAAGAGTCTGATGACTCTGGCAGCGAGACGGAATTTGAAGTTGATGGTTCTGATTCTGAGGATGACATCACCGAAGTTGAGTCCAGTGCTGTATCAGACTTTGATGATTCTGGATCAATGGTGCTGTTGCTGAGTTCTAACGAAGCGGACGTTGAGTCAGAGTCAGAGTCAGAAACAGAAAATGAAGATTTGACTCAGTTTGGAAATCGGGGGCAGAGTCTGCATGAAATTGTGCCTTCAGATAACAATACAGGTGGCAATACTAGATCAGATCAGAATGCTGGTCGTGCGGGTACAGTGTCAAATGCACCAAGAACTGCTTCATTGAGCCAATCTCGAACAAGAGATGGCTTACCGGTCTCTAGAACTAGCCAACCAGCAACTGGCTTTGGAATCATTGAGGGGGCAGGTCAAAGTCGAGAGCCAGTAGGAGAAGCTGGTGGAGTAGCAGAAAGTGCAGGCGGTATTGCAGCAACAAACCAATTACAAATTCAGAATTTTAATGCAAATAGCCAGTCGCAGACTCGGCAGACAAATGCAGGAACCATTGTTAGCCAATCAAATCCTGCCTTAAGTCTGCCAAGATCAGAGAACCAATCAAGAGACTCGCATTTAACTAACCAATCAGTATCAAGACCAGATTCTGTCGCACAACAACAGACCAACCAAGAAACGAACAATGAGAATGCTGTGCAGCAGGAGGAAGAGGAGCCAATGGAGGCAGAGGTTCTCACAATAGAGGAACCATCAAGGAATGACTCTTTGGGGGACTTCAAGACTCCCAAGAAGAGCAAAGGTGCTGACAACGGAGGCAATTGCAGTTCAGACGATGATGCTGTAAGGGATTTTGTTTGTTTGTTTGATTTTTCATTTATAGATTGTTAGAAAAGCAATGGAGGATTGATTATAAAAAAAGGTTAAATCATAATGGGGCTCTCTACACGAGGCACAGATCCGCATTAATGCGGATCAATGTGGTTCTTCCGTGGCATGTGTGTTGTCTACACGGGCATATCATGTTACTGCATATCGTAGGCAGTGCGGAAAAGGAAAGCGCTTCTAGCGCGGTTTATACAGCGCCGTGCTTATAATTAAATTGCCTTTTCATTACATGCTGCATACGTGCACACTGCACCTACGCGTTACACTTGTTTTTAAATGTCGCAATATACCCAGTGTGAAAGTGGGCATCGTGTAGACAGCCAATGCACATCTACATAGATCTAGATCACACATTGATGCGGATCTGTTGCCTCGTTTAGAGAGCCCTATTGTATAAAGTTACATAATATTTACCATGATGGTGCTAGTTCAAGGCTTGAATTGAACACGGCGGAACCGTGCATGCAAGTAGCGAAAATTAAAATTTGTTACCACTGTTTCGAATAAAGTTCTGCAAAAAATTCAACTCAGGCCCTCTTTGAGGGCGGTGTTCATTTACATTTTTAAGAAAATCTCTGATTGTACATGTACATAGTGTTCGTTGTCCAAAAACCCTTTATAGTGCATCTAGCCTGTGCTGCTTCAAATAATACATTTATTTCGTCGCTGCATCACATACTGTTCTATCTCATATTTTTGACACTTTTGAGAAAATTCGGTAGTGGTAATATGATGTTGAACTCTTCATAATTACAGAGTTTCAGACTTGGACTCTACCTAATTAATGAGATATTAATTAGCAAATTTGATCTATGTGCATTTAATTCAAATTTATTTTTTCACATACAGCGCTATCTGACATAGATCACTATGTGATGCACTAAAAATAACGTACATGCGTACTTTAACACGGCGATGAATACATTACATACCGAGCTATCTGTGTTCTATCTAAGAAATCAAAATCGATAAGATACATATCTTCATCACATACCGATCTATATCAAATCTGCGTCACATACAGCGCTATCTGACATAGATCACTATATGACGCACTGATACGACATTGCGCCTTTTTTATAATACGGTGATGAATACGTCACATACTGGTCTATCTGTGTTCTATCTCAGACATCGTTTGGAAAAAAAATCTTCATACTGATCTATAAGTATACAGTCATATTAAACAGTGTTGGCTAGATAACCAGCATTTATTTTTCACTGAATTAAAAACTGTGAAGTGTTTTCTTGATGATATTCCCTTTTGCCTGGTAGTAAATGACGCAATCGGTATGTTTCGAGCGTATTACGAAGGGAAGATTTTCAATTGCGATTTTCTCGAAACACGTGATGAAGCCGACGATTTATGCAGACTGGTATATTTTTTTCTCTCTTTTAGGAAACATGCATCATTTGTTATGAACCGTGGACCAACTCGGGTGTACACAGGCTGGCATCTCTCAAATGTGGACACCTCTTTGGACAAAGGTAAAATCAGTTGATTCTTCAGAAATGCATTGCAAAGATTGGTCAAGGTATACAGACTTTCAGATTTGTTGAAGTTTTGTAAAAAAGGCCATTTTCCATCATGGCATTCTAAAATCGAGCTTCTTGGCATAAATCTGTTATGGTATTCATGGTTCTCTGATGTGCTGAGCGCCTTTCATAGCAGCCGCACAGCGCCTTGTCCGTTTAAGTGGATATGTCGCGCGTTAAAAAATACAAATTATTAAATTAATATTATTATTATCATACATGTAGCCATAATTCCAAACCTTCATTTGAATCGGACATAAAACCATTTCAGGGTTCTAGCTAGGCTACTCTGAGGGCCAATTGTAAATTAAAATTTGCTACACTTATGCATATCTATGAGTTTGGTTTGCCAATTTCATTGTGGTAATTTTTCATGTTCACTAAAGTAAAGTTGCCGGTCCGGCAACCTCCCCCATGACTTTTTGTGCCGGTCAGTGGGAGAAAGTGCTGGTCATGGCCGACCGTCGTAGCTATATCCCTGATTAAACCATTTTTATCTTTGGACTACTTTGTGTGTAATAACTCTATCAAACCTGATAGGAAAGAAGACAGGCAAACTAATTTGCATGTGAGATGAGAAAAAATAATGTTTTAGATGAAATCAAGTCTCAGGTTTGGTGGGGTGGTTAGAGAAAAAGGTATGATTTTGGGAACCGGTACTCTCTTTACCATGTTTACGACGAATTGAAACCAAGGCGATACCATTATTTTAAGCAAATAATGGTGTCGCCAGTTTTCATTCGTCGTAAAGATAGTACCGATTCCCAAAATCAGACCTTTTATTCTCATTCTTAAACAGCTTTAAATCATTTGAGGTCATCTTTAACCAAACCCAATTTCCGCGATACTTTATGGCTTAAAATACAACATGAGAACGGACCTGCCACCAACCAGTGACAACAATCAAAACACCCTTGAACGCAACAATCATACGCAACTAGACGCAACATTGGGCAGGTGCGCGAACGAAGCAAAAAGCGGTATAACGCAAGCGCTTCAACCTAACGCGTACTCCTGGGTTCAATTGTCGAATTGGAGCCCAGGGCATCAGCCAATGAAATGATACATTTTCACAGCTGTTTAAGAATGGTGCATGGAATGAGGCTGTCGATCAGGAAATGCACCCCTGTTTCAAATTCAATCCTGTCTTTTACTTTTGCACTCACAGTTGCAATCGAAAAATGGCTCAAAGGTCAAGGGGGAAAGTGCCCTCAGTGCAAAGCCCACGCCAAGAAGACCGACATCCGTGTCATCTATGCGAAGGCCCTGCGCACAGTGGACACCACCGACAGAGACCGTGCCCTGAAAGAGCTGGAGAAAGAGAAAGAGCTGCGAGGAAGATGGAGTTGGAGGCAGCTCAAATGAGTCCAAGTATCAGATGGCCATGGAGGAGGTCAATCGTATGTAAAGCTCAATTAAGAGGCAACAGCAGGGCTAGGACTCAGCAAGGTGGAGGGGTTTTGGGTTGTTCTGTAAAGTTGTACTTAGGGAGAAGTCTCCTTTGGAGATGTGCTGCTGCGTGAGTATAATGAATGGTGGAATTTTGATGGCTTTCTGCCCATATCAGGTACTGCAAAGAACGGCAGTTTTTCAAAGTCCAGTAGACACATCCAATACGATTTTAGAAAAATCCTATTTTCAATAACATGACATAATTTTTAAATATTCATTAAATTAGCACCTTTGTGTCTTACGTACTGCATGAGGCACCTTAGACCAGGGTTCCCACTTATCCCCACGATCCTCTTTTTATCCCCCTGGCTTGAAAAGGCAGAGGGATTATGGGCTATTGCGAGGGTGCGAATGTCCGTATGTATTGTGTTCCAGTTTGGTTAGGGTTTTGTCAGGTTTTCGTTTTTTGCGCCTCCTTGAAAAGTATAAGTCTATTTAAACAGACTTGGGTTCGGTTTCAATAGGGGTTCCTTTCATATGTGGGTGATGTCAAAGGTCATGGACAAAGTCATCTGATGTCATGTTCCATCCTGCCATCTTGCCAGGGGGACGATGCAGGTTTACTTGCAGTATTTTTAAATATTATCCCGGCACTTTACACACCACCACCACAATTGTTTTGGTATAATTACAGAATTGAGCTTGATTTGGAATAAAAGTGTGGGGTTTTTTTACAGAATTGCATCTCGAAATTCTCAGAAAATGCCACAATAGCCTAGTCTACGACTCGCTCCCAACATTGGTCTTAAAACTTGGGTGACATTGTATAACCTTAAGCCACCCAATAATGATTGTGCTAAATAAAACCCTGGAACAAACAAGAAAACAAATCAGCCTAACAAAAAAATTTTTGATTGCGTAACCCGCCGACCCTATTTTTACCGCCGACCCTAGATATTTTTTAAAATTTTTAAAAACCACGTAAAACACATTTTTCTATGTGAAGGTTTTTCATCATTTTACTGATATATGGTCTGAAAACACTAAACACTGAAATGCAAAACAGGGATGTAATGACGTCATCTTCTGTAGCTCTAAAGGATTTGCAGGACTTCACAATGACAATAACAAGATGTGTGACAGAAAAAGGGAAGATTGCCATTTGTTTTTGTATTTGTCTCATATATTTTGTGTTCGGTATGTGAACCATAAAAAAAAAACCCGACCTACTACCCCTATTTTTTTTTTCTATGTTACGCCAATCAAAACTTTTTTTTGTAGGCCTCACTTTGAGTTTATGTAAGTGTGTGCATGTGCAGACTGCATAGTAACTGATTTTTCCTGGGTCCATTTATTGTTGTTCCAGTTTTGCTTTTAGTTCCAGCCAACCCAGTACTTCATCACCAGGTAGCAGCTTACAGGGCAGGGAAAGCAACAAGGCAACCAGCCGAGGACAATACGTCTTGGATAAATCCATCATGGTCTCACAGGTAATATGTGCTTGTTTAGTTGGGCACAGAATTTGGTAACCAAATGTGCTCTGTTTCTGGTAATTGACACAAATGTGAGTGGTAAATGTACCACAGGCAAGCATCAGCACTTGGATCCCTGAGACAGGCAAACATCAGCACTTGGATCCCTGAGGGGTAAATGTCACATGTACAGCAAGTATCAGCATTTGGGTCCCTAAGGGGCAACCATAAATTTCACACAGGCAAGCATCAGCAATGGCCTTTTTTTTGTCCCTAAAATAGGCTCCATTCATTGCGCTCTGTATGTCCGTCCGTGTGTCCATGAGAAGAATGTTAACCCTGGAATATTTGGCCATATTTTTTTTTTAAGATGAGCTATAGTTGACGTTTAACCCTAGATGTTTGACCTTTTTAGAGTTATTTTTGGTGAGTTATGATGGAGTTCATAAATGAGTTATGGTTTTCTAGAGTTACTTTTTGGCGAGTTGTGGATTGAGTTCATTGACGAGTTATCTTTTTCTAGAGTTATTTTTGGTGAGTTATGAATAATTTATGCAAAATATAGTGCTAATTGATTTTGGTGAGTGAATGGACATCCATGTTTTTTGCCAGAATTAAGGGGGTTGTCTGGTGTAATTTGTTGTCACTTCTTAGTGATTGCAACATTCGGCAGGGACATAGTCGCTTTATTTCTCTAAATGTCCGGGCAATCCCAATCAGCAATCAAACAATTAGAAAAACATGATTGTGTCTCTGCTGGTCAGGCTTATTAGGGTTAATTACTTGTATACACTGCAGTGACGCACACCTGTTTACATTATGTTCTTGTATTCCCAAAATGTTAATATGAGTAATTTATTAAAATGTTTGTTAATGTTTACAGAATGGTAGCTGTCGTGTGATGTCATTCGATGGAGCCAATTACAGCCTTGTTGTTTCAATGCCATCACCAAATCAACTCTTCCCAGGTTACGGAGTGAAGAAGGTAAGGCAATGTGGGTTCCTCATCACAATTGGTAGATATCTATAGACACTATGCAACAGGGGTCGCGTTTTTCTGCGTCGAGGACGCCGATTTTGAAAAATCAGCTAATAATGGATGCACTGAATTTCACAATCCGAGGGGGTTTGGGGTCCAAAAAATTTCAACTGGACGCAGGCAAACCACACGTCCGTGTTACTATGTGGGAATTGAAAACCTCCCAATTTTACATCTTACCGGAGAAAAAATGTGTATCGATTCACAAACCTTAATATTTTTAAAGCGCAAGTTTGTCTCAGCTGATTTCTTTGCCGTACCTGCCAGATATCCGTCCCAAGTTCTTCATTCATAAAACTTCCCTTGATGTTTGCCGACAAACTGGGTTAGCCAATCAAAAAAATCATTTACTGGCCATAATTTCTATAAATTACAGCTTAACCAATCGGCAACGACCATTTCTGAAACACATTCATGACATACTTGGGAAGTCTGTCCTGCTAGAGAGTCCAAAATGGTCGACCGGACATAAAGTGATGTTGACGCGAAACTTTACTCAAGAATTTCATCCTTTTAAACTTTCAAAAATGTAAAACCCTGTGATTTGTTAGTAGCGAATATGTTTTCTGTTGATTAGTGGGCATTTTGAATAATTTCTGAAAAATGAAAACCATTTTTCTTGGCGATGTATTGCTTAGGCTAGGCTTTAAATAGAAGTTTAGTATATGACGTCCTGTGTGATGCCCTGTGTGTATGTTGCCTCAAAAATGTTTGGAACTTTGGATGCAAAGGTGAGAAAGGGCAAACTTTGAAATAAAACATTCAAAAATGCCTTGTAAGCGTATTATTATTTAGTGAAACTTGTCTTGGGATAAAAGTTAGTTCTATTTGCCCTTTGCTTTGCAGTGTTTCTGTGTCCATATTATTGTTGTTCCAGTTTTGCTTTTAGTTCCAGCCAACCCAGTACTTCATCAGCAGGTAGCAGCTTACAGGGCAGGGAAAGCAACAAGGCAACCAGCCGAGGACAATACGTCTTGGATAAATCCATCATGGTCTCACAGGTAATATGTGCTTGTTTAGTTGGGCACAGAATTTGGTAACCAAATGTGCTCTGTTTCTGGTAATTGACACAAATGTGAGTGGTAAATGTACCACAGGCAAGCATCAGCACTTGGATCCCTGAGACAGGCAAACATCAGCACTTGGATCCCTGAGGGGTAAATGTCACATGTACAGCAAGTATCAGCATTTGGGTCCCTAAGGGGCAACCATAAATTTCACACAGGCAAGCATCAGCAATGGCCTTTTTTTTGTCCCTAAAATAGGCTCCATTCATTGCGCTCTGTATGTCCGTCCGTGTGTCCATGAGAAGAATGTTAACCCTGGAATATTTGGCCATATTTTTTTTTTAAGATGAGCTATAGTTGACGTTTAACCCTAGATGTTTGACCTTTTTAGAGTTATTTTTGGTGAGTTATGATGGAGTTCATAAATGAGTTATGGTTTTCTAGAGTTACTTTTTGGCGAGTTGTGGATTGAGTTCATTGACGAGTTATCTTTTTCTAGAGTTATTTTTGGTGAGTTATGAATAATTTATGCAAAATATAGTGCTAATTGATTTTGGTGAGTGAATGGACATCCATGTTTTTTGCCAGAATTAAGGGGGTTGTCTGGTGTAATTTGTTGTCACTTCTTAGTGATTGCAACATTCGGCAGGGACATAGTCGCTTTATTTCTCTAAATGTCCGGGCAATCCCAATCAGCAATCAAACAATTAGAAAAACATGATTGTGTCTCTGCTGGTCAGGCTTATTAGGGTTAATTACTTGTATACACTGCAGTGACGCACACCTGTTTACATTATGTTCTTGTATTCCCAAAATGTTAATATGAGTAATTTATTAAAATGTTTGTTAATGTTTACAGAATGGTAGCTGTCGTGTGATGTCATTCGATGGAGCCAATTACAGCCTTGTTGTTTCAATGCCATCACCAAATCAACTCTTCCCAGGTTACGGAGTGAAGAAGGTAAGGCAATGTGGGTTCCTCATCACAATTGGTAGATATCTATAGACACTATGCAACAGGGGTCGCGTTTTTCTGCGTCGAGGACGCCGATTTTGAAAAATCAGCTAATAATGGATGCACTGAATTTCACAATCCGAGGGGGTTTGGGGTCCAAAAAATTTCAACTGGACGCAGGCAAACCACACGTCCGTGTTACTATGTGGGAATTGAAAACCTCCCAATTTTACATCTTACCGGAGAAAAAATGTGTATCGATTCACAAACCTTAATATTTTTAAAGCGCAAGTTTGTCTCAGCTGATTTCTTTGCCGTACCTGCCAGATATCCGTCCCAAGTTCTTCATTCATAAAACTTCCCTTGATGTTTGCCGACAAACTGGGTTAGCCAATCAAAAAAATCATTTACTGGCCATAATTTCTATAAATTACAGCTTAACCAATCGGCAACGACCATTTCTGAAACACATTCATGACATACTTGGGAAGTCTGTCCTGCTAGAGAGTCCAAAATGGTCGACCGGACATAAAGTGATGTTGACGCGAAACTTTACTCAAGAATTTCATCCTTTTAAACTTTCAAAAATGTAAAACCCTGTGATTTGTTAGTAGCGAATATGTTTTCTGTTGATTAGTGGGCATTTTGAATAATTTCTGAAAAATGAAAACCATTTTTCTTGGCGATGTATTGCTTAGGCTAGGCTTTAAATAGAAGTTTAGTATATGACGTCCTGTGTGATGCCCTGTGTGTATGTTGCCTCAAAAATGTTTGGAACTTTGGATGCAAAGGTGAGAAAGGGCAAACTTTGAAATAAAACATTCAAAAATGCCTTGTAAGCGTATTATTATTTAGTGAAACTTGTCTTGGGATAAAAGTTAGTTCTATTTGCCCTTTGCTTTGCAGTGTTTCTGTTTGCATTGAGTTCTCTTTGATTTTTGTTTTTGTTAATATTTGGGAGATTGAGTGACTAGTCGAGATTGGGCCTTTTTGGATTGAAGGTGAATTCAGTATACTTAAAGGTGCACTCCCCAACTGCCCATTCATTAATGGAGTGAAGTACACTTCTGATCATGATGTGGAGCTATAGGAATAGACTTATGCCATGTTTCGAGAATCGAGAACCAACATTTTTACCACCTAATTTAATCACGTTTGGACCCCTTGTTTTCTGGTTTGGACCCCTTGTTTTCAGACTAAAGGTGGGGTTAAGGGGTCCAATTATCTTCCATTGGACCCCCTTACTTTTACCATAGTGCTACCCCTGCTATGCAATAGGCAGTCATGCTGTAGGGCAAGAGAGCCACATTATATGACTACAATACATCCACCTGTTATTGAATTCCAGAGATGCTTAAGTTGTACAGGTGATATATTATACTCTTGGTATTTCCACCGTAGGGCAAGGGAGATTTTTATGTTAAATCGCCAAGGTGACGTGTATGGCCATGGTTCTATAGATTAGAAATATGATTACCCCTCCCTGTTCCTTGATTTAGAATAGGATAAAGTCGTTATAGTAGGACTATAAAGGTTTAGGTTCGATACTGTAAATGTAAATCACAATTAGTTTTGAAAAGAGGATGGTGTTATTCGAAGGCTTAGGATGTGATTGTTGAAGTAAGAAAATAACATGAGAAAAAATGCCTTCTTAAAATAATTATGTCGTCATTTTTCACAGAAAATGGACAAATTAGAAATAATCAAAATTTATTTGCCAAACCTATTTAGGGCTAACCATTGGGAATTGAGCTAGGTTTCATTTGGAAAACAATAATTTTTAGATGGGACAGACATCTTGGTTTCATTGTCCCGTACTCTTCCATATCGTATTGTATTTTATAAATGTGAGCTTGGAGCTGTATGTACATGAGGTGTGGAAAGAAATAAATTTATGTTGGTTGTTATGTGATAACCAATCTGGTGGCGTAATTACAGGACAGTAAACCAGTCAGATGCATTCTGATGAACCAATCCACACAAGTGTTATCTCTGTATAAAAACAGATATAACACATTCTTAAAGGAAATATGTCAAGGGATTTTGTCAAGCTCCAGTTTGACTACATAATAAAATATATGTACATACAGCACGAATTCCCGAAAAAATAATACAATTTGATGGAAAATTACAAAATTAGAGGCATTTTATTTTTGCTTTTTTGGACATACGAAGAAAAGGGCGGATTTTTCGACACGGGGATTCAGTTGATCCAAAACGCGCCCAATTTTGCTCTCCTTGTGACGGTCAAATGATGACAAAACATCGTGTTGACTTTAATTGTTATTGCTGAACACTGTAATATGATGGATTAATGAAAGGTAATAATAAAAGTTAAGAAAAAAAAAAGTTACCAGAATGACATATTTTGTTTATTTCGTTGGTTAAATTAGTATTGAAGTGGCAACACTGCGAATATGATGGTCACAACGACGTAAATTATGGATGGTCATCAATTTGACGTCACCATGAATGCGATGTGGGTGGATTTGTCGGAACCGTTTTCGAGTAAGCTATTGGGGGAAGGTGGAAAATTCAAAGGGCAAAATACTCAAACCAATGTGGACAATTTTCAAACTTTATTTGATTATATGTTAATCTACCGTTCTTAAGCTTTCATCCATAACCAAAATTTCCAAATATTCAGATCAGGAATATGTCCTTCAGTATCTCCAAAATTTGCTAATTACAGGATATTACATTCAAGGACCCTCCAAACAGTAACAGTAATAGGCTTAAGATGCCAAATGGATATTAAAGCAATAAGCCAGTTTTTGAAGAGCGCCCCAATTTTCAAAAGTTGCTATTTTGCACATCGTTGGTAATTGTCTAGCGAAAAATATCCTGCGAACGAGAATGCTAAGAAATGCGTATTTATCATAAAAATAGCGATTTTGTAAATTAGAATGGGGGATCCCAGATTGGACTAACGGCAGAGCTGGCAAAGATACGTTTATGTCCGCCATGATGACATAGTGCCACTCGAGAAAGAAACCTCTAACTTGACTTGCCTGAAACCAATAAAAAACTAATGGATGAGCATAGGCACGTTACTGGCGCTATTCCCGGCAGTATTCACATTGGAAGGCCGTTCCAGCCACCGTGATTGATTATCGGGGATCCGATGACTTAATTATTCTATTACAAAAATTCCTTTTTTGCTGACACACAGACTTTTCGGAGCTTAACCATTCAAGGTATAGTTTACTAGCCAGTTACCAATGAAACAGTTGTTTTGGCAAAAGGGGGGCGATCTTCAAAAAATGTGCTCAAAAATTGTTTTAAGTAGTGCCCAAGAGGGTTAATGGCAGACATGACAGTCTGATGCTCAGGGCTTCCATGGATAATAAGACGGATCTAATCCAAAATAGGCGTTTTTTAGATCTCTATAACCAACCACTGTTTGGCTAGTATCTCCGATTGGTTCATTGCATGATATTAACTGCCAAGTGACCAAATACAAAAAAATGCTGATAGATAGGCTGGACTGTCTTCAGGGTGTTATTAACATAAATGTTTCAAAATTCACAACAGCATTTACTTTATTTTTGTTAGATCAGTGTATGGATCAGCGTAGCACCCAGTATGTACCCGTCAATAGTAAAGTGATCCGAGATGTTGCGTTTAATGGCAGGGAGAACAGAAAATGATGGCTTGAGCTAAGGGCTTACCATAGATAAGACAGTGAAGATCACAAGTCGGACCAGCAATACAGTTTTACAGACCGTGAGTATGGATATAATGTGATAAAATAAGCGATAATGCATATGTGCGATAATGCAAAAGTGCAACGCGTATTCACTATAGAGGAGGTGACATCATTTTTACAAAAACAAACTTATCACCTGGTCTACTGATGTTATCGAGGTGCGAAGGAAATTCACATACAGCTACAGCATTATTCAATAGGCTATTTATACTGAGTGAGTGGGAAGTTTAAAAGCGACACAAGCCCTAAGGTGTGCACGCATACCGCCGGGACAGCACGTTGTTTCTTGACCAGTGGTGACCGTCAAAGTGTCACTCCATCTATCCGTATTTCGCTATTATACGGTGTAATTAATTGAGGTGTGGTTTATCATCAAAACGGATTTTTGTCAGTTTCTGGGAATGGAGAAATGGATTTTGAAGCTGAAATTTCAGAACGACAATGTGAGAAAAAAAAGGCCTTTATATGATATCAAAATAGATACTAATTCGGGGTAGATAAGGGAGGGTAGGTCCCAAATGGTGATCAGAACAAGCACCTTTACCACTTGATTACTTCAAAAACAAAATTTTCAAATACGTTGAACAGTTTTGATGATTATGTATAGATCGTTGGATTTTTAAGGTGTATTGGTATTATCTTTCAGAGAATGATAAAAAAAAATCAAGAAAAGTTGTACTGCATATTTATGTAAAAAAATTTAAAAAGTAGTATATACATACTTCATGTCCTTATATGATTGTGTCATGAAAGAGTACCTTATAGTCGTAATTTAGTTGGCATATTCTATGGATGAACATTTAAAATGAGTAATTAACTTAAAGTAGAGGTGGCTATAGAGGGTCATATTTGGGTCATAGTTTTAAGTCACTTCGAACACGGCTAGATAGAATTAGATGAGGACTTTAATGATGCTTATCCCATTTCGAGGAAAAAAAAAAAAATAAAATGTGCGAAAACCAGGGGGCCCAACGAAAACAATCCAAAATGGCTGCCAAAAATGTCACAAAAAGCTATTTTGACATAACTTGATAGGCTTTTGTTTAATCACATTCACTTTTGTTGTGGCAATACCCATGTTTTGCCTGCAAGGAATATCTATGCAACTTCTATCTCACCACGCTTTTCGTTTTCTCGATATGGCTTGTCTTTAGCTCTTAAAATTGGACTGCGAGGGAGCTTTCCCAAAAAGTACATAATAATATCGAAAGTTTTAAATTTTAAAATGGGTGGGCTTATCATCAGAAGGTTGATTAGGGTGCATCAGGTGCCCCTCATGTCAATCACTTTTTCGTGAACAATAGGTCTTAAATAGGCCACCTTGTCCAAATAATAACCTCCATCCAAATTACAAAATTCATTCGGATGTCGGCAAGTGGGTCCACCCTGGCTTAAAGGTTTGTACACAAATTCAATAGGAGGTTTTTGATGTTTTTTGACAAAACACAAAAAACATGATGGACGAATATCGGTGATTTGGCCCATGAAGAAATCTCCAAGAATTTAGTATGAGGATAGGTAAACATTTTCCAACAACTACAACACCAAGGTCATCTCAATGCCAGAAAAAAAACATTTTATTAATTAAATTTCAGTGGAGGCAAGGCAATACACAGGAATAACCACACAACATGACCCAGATAAGCTTGTAGCTATGTACTACTGAGGCTCGTTAGGACAGTGTATTGTTGTAATTCAAGCCTTCATAGCTAGTTACATAATCAACTATTTAACAAAGAGTTATCTACGATGAAAAGAAATGCCACTGGCATGTCCCATGTTGACATAAACTGAGAGGGACATTAGAGTTGCGTGTTATTATGCCCGAGTACTCATTTTACAACATCGATATATTATGTAACTGGTAATGGTTTATCTAGGCTTGAACTTACAACAATAGACAGTTACATTCATACGTCACTTTCTTTGTGACTGCAATCCATGGCCTCTGCCAACGTTAGGCCATAGTATTAAAACTCTAACAGATACAATTTGCACAGTGTGTACAGTCAGGCCGACCTAGTTCAAGATACAGGCCCTCTAACATGTTAAACATTGCTGTAATGGTTTATAAAGTTCCTTCAAAATTAACTACAAAGTTGTATAGGGTCTGTTGGCTATTGGGTATTGCCTTGACTCCACTGAATAAAACAAAAAAAATTTTATTAAAAAATATTGATTTTCTGCCAATGCGGAGGAGTTTGATTGGTACTTCTTGGAAAATGGTTGCCTAACCTTAAAAAGATAAAAAGTACAATCTTGGAGAAGCTTTGGTATGACCAAATACACTGCCGATCACATCTTTTGGTGTTTTTATCAAAAAAATCAAAACATCCTATTGACTTTGTGTACAAACTTTATAGTATGGAGGCTCCCACTTGCGAATCCGATGAGTTTAATTTGTTGGAGGTTATTATTTTGACAAGTGGCACATTTAGTTAAAATAGGGTCAGAAAATTGATTGACATGAGGGCATCTGATGCACCCCATTGTGAATTCATCATTTTCTGAAGAGCTTAGAGCTGTTGACCTTAACATTGTCCGGGGCATCAATATAAATTTAACGAAAATACTCTCATTGGAATGTACAGGGGTCAACGAAATTTCTTACGTGGGGTTTCAATGCAGGGCATTTTTATGACATAAAAAGCATACAGTTGTAAAACCGCAAACACACGCAAGTCAAATTTCAGCAAGTGGTCATAATAAACCTCTTTTAAACTTTTTGAATTTTAAAAATCACCATATCAATTGGATGCGCATTTTATGGGAAAAGCGCCCCCCCTCAGAGGTCAATTTAAGGGCAAAAAAACGGCTTTTCAAGAAAAACGAAAAGGCTATGGTGGGATGAAAAGTGATTGAAATGAAAGTGCATAGCATGATTCCCCTAATACCAAAACATGGGTTTATGCCACAAAATTAAGCAATTGAACAAAAAATAAACTGCAGTTATGGTCAAAAAATCAAATTTATAACAATTTGGCGGCCATTTTGGATTTTTCGACGGCCCACCCTGGTTTTCGCACTTTTTTCATTTTTTCTTCGAAAGTAGGATCAGTGTGATTTAAAGTCAGCAAATGAGACTGTGTTCGAAGTGATTTGAAACATTGACCCTTTCTATGCCCACCTTACTTAAAGGAGATAGTTATTGTGAGAAATTAAACTTCTGAAAATAGTTAGCCTTGATAAAGACTGACCGACTAAGAAAATGACAAACTTGTTATTTTTCACACTGGTGTATGCTATAATTAACATTTCTCAATTATTTTGAACATGTGTTTTCAGGTTTTGAATCAGTGCTTTAGCATTTTTAGGCTATTACTCGATAGAGAACGATTAATTTAAAACAATGGTACCACTGTCTGGTGGTCTGTTGTGCACACTGCTGAAGCGGATCATACTAGGTCTTGGTTATTATTTAAAACCCACACAACACCTGTTCTGTGGTCAGAACAAACACCTGTTCGTGGTCAGGTTGCAGTGGTTGTGTACTCAGAGCGACCTTGAGTCAAGCTTATGAATCGCTAAGTGGAAGATGGACCTAGGCCAGGTGAAATTGGATTAGACCTCAAATTAGGTTTTAAAGGGATTAGCAGCCGATAATGCGAGTCGAGAATCGACAAAATGTGGAAATGAATTTTCCTAAAACTACAAAGCAGGGATAAGGGTATACAATTCCATATAACTGCTGTAATGTTGAAACAAACACCCCAAATAGTGGAAAAGAAAAGAAGTATTTGAGGATATTTGTCATACCATCTCAGCAACTATAACATACAGCGACGGCATCTCAAAATCTGCACGAAACAGCTTGCTTGCGGTTGACCCACTACCAAATACAAAGATCAATAACTGTTTTGTGTTTGAGGTCAAACTGCCAGTGATTCATGTGCACGACCTATCAACTGAAAATCGTGAATACAGAGGGGAAAGGCTTTTTTTTATTTCAAGTCAGAATTTTGATACGCAGTATAGAAAGTACAGAATCAGACAAAAAATACTGCCTTGTCTTAAACACACGGATTTCAAGCAACCACTTGCAGGTTTATATTCGCATATCATGCCCAGTAAATTAAAATATGAATTTGATGATTTTTTTTCGATGTTTTCGGATAGCAAATCGCTGCCTAATCACTTTAAAGCAGTGAATTATTGCCATTTTTTTTTTCAAGTTTAGGGAGGGGCTATGCTCCACTACTGTGATCCGTGACATTATTTATATCAGAGGTGTTGAACCAATGAATGAAGTTGGTAGGCACCTGTCTTCGAACAAGGATTAGACAGGCAGAAAAATAGTGTGTGTCAGGTAACTGTTAATAACAACACACAACTGCCCCAACTGGGTCAGAATAGATCATTGGCAACTCTTTCTTAGCCAACTGAAAGTATTAAACCAAGGGTCATTGTAAAAACAAACAATACGGACTAGAAATAGTTAGCATAAACATAGGTCCCAGTAGTTGAAACAAGTTTTTAAAAAGTAGCCTAGCTCTTCTCTTTTACGTATCGATGCCTGTTTGAACAGGACAATATGATGTCAGGGTTATAGTAGGCTACTCTGATTGCCGGTTGTAAATCTTAAAATTTAATCCCCGTGGACTTATGAACAAACATGGAGTTATTTGCCAATTTATGTGTTAATTTTCATTTCACTGAAGTAAAAAGTGCAGTTGGCAACCTCACAAAGATCTCTGTGCGGTCGGGGGAGCAAGGCGGATATGGCGACGCTGCCGACGCGTAGCTCGATCCCAGGTATGATTGTAGTGATTGACAGTGATCATTGTAGTCTAGTAATACAGCACAAAGGGGATATTTTCCTGAATTTGAAGCAAATTGTAATTGTAACTGTCAAAACAAATGCTGATTATAACAAACTCACTAAATGTAGTTTTTAATTTTAACTCCAATAAGGATACAACACTGAAGTACATCTGGTTTGTTGTGAGAACACAGTGATGTGAACTTACACTATGTGTCTACAGAAAGGCAACCCATACGTATCTATGAACCAGAAAACCACTAAGAAGGGGAGACACTCAACAAGGAATGGGTCAGGTAGCCCCATTGTTCCCTCTTATTAATCCCGGCTGCTCCAGGAACTTCCTTTTGGTGAGTTGCAGTTTTTATTTTCTATGTGTATGTGCTAGGTTAACCCTTTCCTTGGACCCGTGCTAGGCACATTTCATGACCTCACGCACGAGGGACTTTAGGGATACAGATTGTAATAAAATTGGATTGATTCAGGCCAAATGTTATTGGTCGAGCTAGGAGTTGCAAAATATTGGGCGCGACGCAGGCGGCCCAATATTTTAAAAATCATAGCGAGGCCAATTAATATTGGGCCAAATCATCCAATTTTATCATATCATGGCTTAGGATTCCGATATTATCGCGATCGGCAACTCAAAGCATGATAATGGCAATTACTGACTCCCGTCGGCAAACATGTGTGGGCAATGAGCTGATATCTGGTTGCAGTTTCATTGCATAACGGCCTCGAGGCGCACCACTCTGGCTCGAAAAATCTAGCGGCAGTATGCGGTTCAGAAGTGCTATGTCTCGCTAGTTTGATAATGGTTCAAGTGTGCACGGCCTAAAAAACAATGGAACTGCTGAAGTGAATGTGGGCTAGAAGTAGCCCAAAGTCCGGGAAGGGGCAAATGTGGGTTAAATTGTATTTGAGCAATTTCTTTCTGCACAGACTAATTTTGGTGCTTCAAGTTGCTAATGCTAGTGAAAAAATGCGCTGCTGATTTACCCAAATGCTGTTTTAAGAGCCCTTCATCCAAGCTCCATATAGGGTGTAACACGGTTGGTGGTCGGGTCATCTAACGGTCAGTATGATCATTTTGGCCAAAATTAACAAAGCTGCCTTCTCCATCAGATGGTAACGAGGACTCTGCACATGTATCCATCTAAGGCCAGTTTAGAGTAGATATGGGATGTACAGATTTGAACAGTGTGATCAGCAAGTGGTCATTGGATTAAAAAAAATCCCAAAATTACCATAACCAACTTGCAAAGCATTCTGGCATGGGGATGCAGCGCTACAGTTCCATATGTCGTTGCTAACAGTTATCAGACGACAGATGATCTTACGGTTTTGTCAAGAGAACATGTCAGTAACTTCCCACAATGATTGCTTCCAGTGGGATTTTCGTTAATGGTAGTCGTGTTATCTTTAGAGATGAATACACACAGGAGAATAGCACTGGCCTGAATCATCACACTTTGGTACGCATGGATCCAAAAGGCTAAAAATGATTGCAAAACGATTACAGATAGCTTTAAACGGCTTCAAACGGTTACATGGTAGCCGTTTTGGCTACCATGTAACCATGCCTGGTTAATCCTCTCAAGGGGTGGTTACAATGATAAACATTTGTAGCCAAGTGAAAGTCATAGCCCATTTGAAACTCTGCAAAATGAAGGTTAAATCAATATCCGTTTGTCTATGTGAGTGGTGGAAAGTTGTGTATCAAGTACAAAGGTAATTGATGGCAAACGGATAAACCATGAGTGTGGCTTAGGGAAATTGTTTATTTGAAATTGCCCACAGATTCTTCCCTACAGCTCTCAGCCTACGTAAAATCTTTTTTTGTAATGTGTGTGTGTGTGTGTGTAGGTGTGTGTGTATGTGTTGTGTGTGCACATGCGTGCATGGGTTGGTATGTGATGTCATGATGCTGCCTATAGACATTAAACTCATAAATAGTTATATGTACCACTTGATTATTATAAATTTGTATTTTTTTTCGGCTTAGTGTTTGGTCACAATGTATTGATTGTGTTTGTATGGAAGGTAGGGTTATTGTTTCAAAGGGGGTTCAAATTAAAAACAACCATTGGCTCTAATTATTTCACAGCCTCCTTGATAATAAATAGCAGAGTGAGATATGTTAGAATAATGCCCAACTCTTGGTTTTATGTTATTATTACAAGAAAATACCCCCCCCACGTTTATAATTTAGCTTGAAAATGTTATGCACTAGTACTGGGTACTGTGAATTTAACTTGATTTTGCAATGTGTCTCATTGCGGGTTGTTTAAACTCTTAAAAATGTGTTGGTCAAGCTGTAAAAAGAGCATGGTGGCGCTATTGTAGCAGCCACACCCTAAATTTTAGGCTCCAGATGATAGTGAGCTAATAGTGTTTTTTTTTATGATTTGGATTTGTTTTGTGCATTTGATGATTGTAACGCTCAGTGAAGTTCCTTTAACCGTCGTTTCGTTTCAATGTGCAATTTGTTCCGTCAAATGCAAAGATTGGCATATATACAATATCCCGATGAAACCCTGGTAAGACGAGAAACAGTACAGGTGCCAAACTGTTGAATTCGTAGGCCAGCATAAGTGGACGAAGCTGCCTTAAAATGTAGCTGATCCACACGAAAAAGTCAAAATAGGAATACCAACAGAACGATGAAAGAGCTGTCTATGAAGTTAATGATTTCATAAATGAGCTTTCAGTATACAAGTTGTTAGCCAACTCTTAAACTGTAAAACTAATTCATGTATGAGGTGCTATGGAGAGAGCTGACTGGATATGGCCAGATTACAAATAGTGCTCCAGAATCCATTCAAAATGCCTAAGGAAAACATAAATACAACTATAGCCGTGAATTCAATCCAAACTGAATATATGGGAATAATTTGATGAAAACAGCCATCAAGAGAGG
>JAMKCH010066162.1:0-105922 GCA_023653785.1 Ophioderma brevispina
GCTTGTACCGACTTTAGCCACTCTCTGGCATTGATGAGCCTGGAGGATCAGAAGGATTTTTATCTGATGATCCCCCGCAAGCCCCAGGCCCAGGCGCGACAGACGGGTGCCGAGTACATAGGACGAGCAGACAAAGAAAATGACCCGAAGCGAGGACGGGTTGACCTGCTGGACCCTTCTTAGGAAGATCTCGGATGGACGCCACATTGGACCCCGGTGCGACGACACGTGTCCGCGGTACACTGCCGAGTGACCGACCTTGAGCTTGCCCCCCAACAGACGCGTCCCTGGACGATTTTTGCGGAGTTTTCTCTCTTAATCTCTTCCAGGAGATCGCCGAGGAAAAACATCCGGTTGAGAGAAAGAGGGTGAGAAAAGATGAAATCGGCCGCCGAAAATCCGCGCGTGGTTTGGTATCCCTCTGGTGATGGGGATTAATTCGCTCGGCGAACGCCAAGCGATTATGGTCGCCCCATCCGGGTTTACGAAACCCGATGCTTTGCAATGCGATGGGTAAAACCCGTTTTGAAGTCAGGGCTGGTAGATTCTTTGTGCGAAACCCGACTACCGACCCAAAGAGATGGATTGCAGAACTCAGGAAGAAAAAGAGCGCATAAGTTCAATTACATCCGAAAGCATCCGCTTGATAGAGTCCTCAGTCCGTCTGGGACACTGTCAGCGGAATTGCCAGAGGAAATATAACTGCAATCCGAAACTATCTCTCGATGAAGGCATGGGCCGTTACACGGGGCATTACGGGTGGAGACGAAAACCATCGATGCCGACCAAGCCTACCACCCAGGGCTTCAGAATTGTTACGCATTAGCGAATGGGACCACTGGATACAGGTGCAACTTTACTGCCTATGCACCTTCCCAAAACACACGGCGGAAAGGCGTGGATATCGCGCTCGAGGGGTGACATCGAGGCACCACAACAAGTTCAATCAAATTCCTGCGGGGACAGGTTGTAAGGATCCTACTATTAGCCCCGGAAACTGTTGGAGCGCGAGGATACCCTATCTACGGGGGCCGTGAGAGAGATCACTGGGGACAGCCGAATGGACTTCTCAAAATAGCCGCAAAAACCCCGGAGGCGATGTATCCAAGAACTGGAAAAAGAACTGCGTGTACTTTTTATGTGCGGCCAAAATGGGCGCACAACGTTCAACGCTGTGGAAAGACATCAGGTGGTTGCATTGTTTCAAATGCGCATAACGGGTACCGAGATGCCAATGATCCCGAGAAGTTCAGCCGGCGCTTTCGGCTTACCAAAGGCTCTAAGAAAGAGGGCGCACATTATCGCCGCTCCGCCCTTAAATGTTGATTACAACAAGTACAGGAGTGGCGTTGACAAGGCTGACCAGTCAGTGACGTTGCATACAACTCTGCTGGAGAAAGAGTCAGCACTGGTGAAGCAGGTGCTTACTTATTGGTCGATATCAGCCGGGTCAATGCCTGGATTGTTACAATCGTGAGTCCACAATGCCGGCGGTTATACAGGATGCTGATAAAATTGCTCGTCGTTCGAGGTTTATCCTCAAAAATGGCCGCGGAGCTCATTGGCGGTTTTGGCCGTCGGCAAGCCAGTTCCCCCACGCTGATCGACCCTGTAGTAAGGCACATGCCTCACCCAATAGGGCCGGGCCAGGAGCTGGTTTATATGAGGAAGAGGCATCCAGCACCTGTACTCCTGAGATGCCCGACCACTCGGAAGGAACGATGGTCAGGTAAGGGCAAGCGGACGCGAAGTTCGGGTTGCAGACGTGCGGCGTGCATCTCTGTCGGGTGGAGTGTTTTTTGTACTACCATCCTCTTTGTTCAGATTTTGCAGTTTTGGAAATTGAGCGATCACCTCGCGGTCCAAAACACGTGCATGTTGCGAAGGGCATTTTGACGAACGAAAGACGGAACGCCTAAGGGCAGGTTTGTTGCCGAAATGATAGGGCACACGCCTTGTTAACTTTGTCCGCTGACTTACACGAACAAAGGACAGTGACGTGCCCGCAGCGTTGTGTGCCGGGAAAAACACCGTGCCCGCTGTAGTTCTAACATTTACTATAATAGGCCGACGCATACAGGGTTGTGCCGAGCGATTAGTGACCACTGATGAACTAAGAACTTTACATTTAGATCGCTTTTAAAAAGATTAACAAGATGTTGTGCTGAGTTAAGAGAGCCACAATATGTTTTATTGGCTTGGACCGGGACACTTTTACTTAAGATGATTTGCCCTAACTTCGACCCGGCTGGTGTATTACAAGTCAACTCGAACTCAAAGACTTGTAAACGTCAATCTCACAGCTGCTACTGCTACCTCTCCAGTCCAACGCAAATCGAGTCACTGCTGGCCATTTTAAAAAACAACCATGGAAAAGCCTTCATCCGACCGGGATGTGATCCTGTACCCGGCAAGGAACTGAATGGCTGGGCCCTATCCTCTCCGGGATAACATAGGTTCTCCTGCGCCCCGTGGGGCCGCCATGACCTTGTTAACCAACAGTTCCAAATTACAAACTACTGTTACCATACAAATATTGCGGCCTGGAGCTACTGCTACCATACAAGACTTGCAGCTGGAGCTAATATACCAGAGAACGTGCAGCCGAAATACTTACCAGAAACACCAAATAAATATTATCAGGGAAAAGTCTGTGAAAACGATGTTGAAACCTTAATTCAAAAGACAAGAACACCAATTCCCTTGCCCACAAATTCCACTTACATTACATTGTCAGAAACACAATTAAAAACAAACAAAACATTCCTCAAGTTAGCAAAAGGAGTTAATTAAATAGAACCTGTAGGGCCGAACATACGGTTAAAACTTGCAGCGCCTTAACAGGCGTGCGGCCGCCCATTAGTTACGGTCAAGTGAGGGTGTCAGTTAGCGGGTCAAGGTCGGGGTTGCGACCGCGTAAGGGTCAGGTGTTGGGACCGATTCATGCAATAGGTCCAACTTACGGGTTAAAACAAGCACGCGCCTTTAAAAGGCGTGCGGCGCCCCTTAGTTACGGTCAAGGGAAGGGTAGTTGCCGGGTCAAGGGTCAGGGTTGCGACCGGGTAAGGGTTAGTGGTTGGGACATATTCATGCAATGGCCCAACATTACGGTATTAAAACAGCAGCGCATTAAAAGGCGTGCGGTCGGACCATTAATTACGGTCAAGTGAGGGGCAGTTAGCCGGGTTCAAGGTCAGGGGTGGCGACGGGTGTAAAGGTTAGTGGTTGGGACCAGATTCATGCATAGCCCCACATTACGAGTATTTATAAGGTATAAAACAGCACGCGCCTTAAACGGCGTGCGGTCGCCCCTTATTACCGTCAAAGGAGGGGTCAGTTAGCCGGGTTAAGGTCCGCGGGGTGGTTGCGCCGGGTTAAGGTTAGTGGGTGGGCAAAAAAATTCGGTACAAACAGCACGCGCCTTAACAGGAGTGCGGGCGCCCCTTTAGTTAACGTTAAGTGAGGGGTCAGTTAGCTGGGTCAAGGTTCAGGGGTTCACTTTGCCCTGGTTCAAGGTCAGAGGTTGTGAACGGTTTAGCGGTCAGGGGTGGGAGGTTGGGGACCCCCCACCGAGTAGTGTAAGGACCGAACATGGCGGTATAGTCTTAGCCAATAATTCCCCAAGAAGGACCCAGGTAGCTTTATAAGAAAATTGTTGGTAACTAACGGTTTCGCAAAAAACTATTAGGTTGGGCTGTTTAGTTCATATCTATATGTTTTAAAGAGTGCGTATCATGCCTAGTTTCTGACAAAGCAAACTCGCAAACCGTAAGTTGAGGTTAAGTACTGGGCCATCGCTTTGAAGTTGCTTAAGGATAGAAAAGGGGCCGCGGACCAGAACGTATACTTAGGAGGGTAGTGCCTCTCGGACATTTCAAAAATGAACTAGTCCAGAAAACAAAATAAGTTCCAGAGTTCAGAAAAAAAACTAAGTCCACGGCGGAACGCTTCCTGGTTCAGCGGGAAATGGCCCTAGATCTTAGTGATCTTTCAGTGAAAAGTACCCAGCCGGGCTACGGCAGTGAAAAAGTCACCTCGCCGGGCACTGCAGTAGACTTTTCAAAAATAAAACTAGTCCAGAGCGGGAACGCGCCTTGGTAGGTGTACATTCGTTCTAGATTATAACTAACCCAAACTTTGGGGCTGAAAAGTCAAGTTAGAAGGGCAACGGCAGCGAGATTTTTCCAAATGCAGACCACTTCATTGGTCAGCAGAAAATCACTTAGATCTACTATAGCAAACCTGGGTGGAAAAAAAAAAATAAGTCCAGAGTCAGAAAAAAACTTAAGTCCAGAGCGGACCGCTTCTTTGGCAGAGGAAAGTCGCCCTAGATTTGGTGGGAAAAAGTCACCTAGCCGGGCCGGTCGGAGACGTGGTGCAAAAATAAACTAAGGCCAGAGCGTACCGCGTTCTGGGGTCTGCACAGGGAGTGGCCGGTGGTGTGGACTTAGAGGAGCACGGCAGTTCGACTCGCCTGAAGAAGTGCCATAGTCCAAACAAAGACGAAAAAAAAAATTAAAAAACCCCGCCCGCGGCCCCCCGCGAAATAAAAAAAAAAAAGCCGCGCGCCGGTGCCGCGCGCGCCGCGCCCGCGCGGAAAAAAAAAAATAAAAAACTTAAAAAAAAAAAAAAAAGCCCCCTAAAAAAAAAAAATAAAATAAAAAACCCCTCCCTCTCCCCCCCCCCCCCCCCAAAAAAAAAGAAAACAGATTAAAAAAAACTCTTAAAAAATAGTACCAAAAAATTTTAAGTAGGGATAGGGGCGCCATACTCGAAATCTCACTCGTCAGGTTCCATCAACATGGATATTTTCCAAGTTATGGAGTTAGGTAGTAAGGGTATTATTCAGATTAGGATTATTGCAATGCATAACAACAATAATAATTTTAAATGAAAATAGTAATAAATTTCAAATTGAGATAAGGATTACCATAAGAACACAAGGCGTGTGAATATTATATAGCCCCTGGTATAAGGTAACATTATTGTTTACAAATTACATGAATTAATAGACAAACAATTCTAATTAACTAATAAAGTACGGCACAAAAACAACTTAATTTGGCTAAAACAAACATTATAAAAAAACACAACAGAGAATAATTGTCTGAACGTAACCAGGCAGGAACGAAAGGCGCAGAGGCAGGGTACACAGACCATAACAGATACAGACAACACATTTGACAGCTGTATATAGTCTTAAGGTGAATCGGAAAACGTGTAAATGATCGATTGATTTGGAGTTTTCAAGCTTTTTTTGTTTTTTGACATACAAGAGAGGACCAATTGTTGAAGTTTATGATGTAGGGGATTCCAAAGCAATTCACCCTGGGGTTTGATTTTGTGTTTCTGCACAGAAGTGTGTTAGTGGGCTTGATATAAACTCACTTGCAACCAGCGAGCCCCCGTGTATGTGACATGTTTATGGTGATATTGGTACATAAATGCTGCTAGCTGAGAGTGTATCAGTCATGGATTTTTTAAGTACTTATAGATTTAATAAAAGGTCGGTGTGGGCAACGAATGGAAACGTTACCTTCGCAACATACAGCACCCATAAGGCAGCAAAAAATATATTGGTGCTCGTCTCTTTAAAAAAATATTTAAACATTGCGTGTGTTAAACTTAACAAGTACCATATCAATTGAGTGTCCAACTATATATAAATTATTAGACAGATTTTGACGGATTGTCTTAGTCTGGTTTATGTCTATTTTAATATAAAACAAAGATTAAATTGTGACAAACAATATTAAAATAATATGTCTACATGACATACAGCTTAATTTTAGGGAAAACTACAAATCAAAGTTAACAAATTTTAGCGTCAAGAGGAAAAAGAGTTTTCAGGAGCCGCTTGGCGGGAATATGACAAGGCGCGTAACATCATCAGAAGACCGTAGCCTCCCCGTTAGCATATCAAATTTGATTTTGTTAGACTTAAGATAGGATCTAATATATTAATTAAAGAATAAAAATACCTACCTTGTAAAAGTAACGTGGCCAGAATAAGCAAAATATCGACAGATCCGGTATGTGTGGATATCTCCCTGGCTGAAAAGCAGAGGGGGATATTGCGCGAGGGCCGCATGTGTATGTGATGTGTTCCAGTTTGTTAGTTTGTTTTTCGCGGTTCTCCGTCCGAAACCAGTTAAGTCCGATTTAAAACCAGACTTGGGGTTGAAAGGTTGCCATTAGGGGTTTCTCTATTTGGATGATGTCAAAGGTCATGGACAAAGGTCACTTGAGGTCTATGAGTTCCGTTTTGGTTAGTTTTTGTGTTTTGGTTGTCTTAAAGTTGAGTCGATTACAACCTAACTAGGGTCGAAGGTGCAATAAGGGTTCCTTCATATGGTGGTGAGGTCAAAGGTCACATACCCAAGGTCAACAGTCCACTCGCGGTCATTTGCCCCTTTGGTATAGGCTTTCATTTTTTGGAAACAAATATAAAAAATTAAAAAAAAAAAAAAGAACAATTTATTGAATGTTGATGCCCTGCAACTGACATATGGACAATAATAACCAAATTGTGTATACTGCCATCTTGCCAATTGCTGTATTTTTTTACTTGCTGTATTTTTCTTCAGATACAAACTTGCTTTTTGGCCTCTAAACAGTGATGAAAATAGGGCCTATTAGTCGGGTCCATAGCCCGCGGACAACAGGGGAAAATGGATGTTCATTTTCTGTTGGGCACAGGATTCTAAACTGAATATTTTGCCGCTGGAAACCGATGGCCACGGCAGATTTTTGAAAAATGCGCCCAAAGTGGTCCCCGGGGGAAAACCCGGGGGTGGGGGAGGGGGAAGAAAATGTTAACTTTGGTATAGTTGAACAATTTGGTTGTTTTGTGTCTTGTAAGGTTTTAGGGCATCATAACAAGTTGATTAAACCCAATTTCAAAAGCCAAAATAGCTGCCAGGCTGCCCTGGAGCATATGTGTATGATGACAATTTGGGGGATTTTTTTGTTTCCAATCATAAATTGTTGGCATCACGAGATGGTAAAGACCAACTTACAAAATCCAAAATGGCTTGCCACATGTCAAACGATTCAATTGCCAAAATAGCTGTTGTAGTTGTGTTATGTTGTGTGTCCAACATGCCCCCAAAATGTAATATTTTTTGTCTGACAATTACTGCAACACGTGAGGTTTGGTGGTAGAGCATGGGAGATGGGGAGCTAGAGAAGGTAGGAGAACCGTAATGTGGTCTCCCCTGTCCAGTAACTGCTCGGCCAGTGAAGCCCATCTCTCACCACCAACATGGTTCTTCCTATAATATAAATTATATATTCCAATATCATGACTAGAGGCCAACGCAGGCCTTTTCTAAGGTCTAAGGGCTGACATTGGTTTAACCAAAAAAAAACTCCAATGCGATGTGTCCGGATGTCTGAGGAAAACCCACAGAGGACAAATATTTAGTCATGGCCCAAACATACCCAGGAATGGTCCTTACACTCGTGAGACCACACCGACAGTACGGAAGTGCTATATCTATATGTGCAAACAGGCACCGTTGTTGTGCAACCTCAATGTTTACTGACAATAACATCTAACTCCTACACAATGCTGGCAGCAACATGAACAGAAGGGCCTTGCAGAATTCAGTGAAGCAGCCAGACACACCTCTGGCTGATGGATCATATTTGAGAACCACTGTGTTTGGAAACGATAAGAAGTAATAATACTGTATACTTCACTATGGTTCAGGTAAGATTCTGTGCATTTTTTTCTATGTACAGTGTGAGTCAAAATGATTGTTCCCCAAATATCTGATTTTTTTCTTGTCAAACTGTGAAAGGTAGCTCTTAAAATTGTAAATACATCAAAAGTGCATTTAAATAGCTTTCACAGGAATTTTGAATTTTTCATTTTGGTTCAGACAATCAATATCTGCACTCATTTAAATAAAGGCCCTGAGATTTGCCTTTGTACAAGATTCTATTGATTTGGTAATTGAAGCGCAAATTTCAAGTGGGATACCTAATGTGTGCTTGACACTCTGGTGGATAAATGGTAATAAATGCCCCAATGAGTATAACACAGGCCAGTTATTAAATTGGGATTAATGCAACAACAAGTGCAATATTTTGACTGTTTAGAATTCTTAAAGGTTTGGATGAACTCATTTTTAACTATTAACTAAGGCAAAACAAAAAGATATTGAAAAATACACACCAAAACCAGGTTTCAATTTAAGTGATACACCTTAGTTGGCTAAAGGTCAAAGATCAGACTTTTTTGGAACAATTTTCTTTCATGATAAATATTAATAATTTTGTGTTTCACTGGGTGAATAAATGCAACAAACAAGAAAGTTCTTTGCCTATCTCGGTTTCTGGATCCTGATTTGTGAATCACACTGTTAACATGTTTACTCAACTCCTATGGTTTACTGTACTAAATTTGTACACGCGGCATTTCGGGAGCCCTCTAAAAATGAGGCCATAACTTGAAAATAAAATGCATGAATCTCGGGATTTTTCTACATGGTGATTAAGAACTAATTATTTGTTAATATAAAGTATATAATAATATTCTAAAAAGATTACAAATATTTTTAATATTTTTTTATTCATCGGGGAACAATCATTTTGACTCACATTGTATACTGTCGGGAAAAGAGGCATAGCTTTGCATCTAACAATGTTTTATACAGGTCTGTTTTGGCGGCAATTATGAAAAATGTGTACATTTGGCAGCTGCCTTTGATTTTGAAAAATGATTACTTACCTAATGATGACAAACAGCATATCCCTAACGTCCTTAATCGCTTCAAAACCCACCTGACAAAACATCACAAAGCGGACCCCTGCTTTTGATTAGTGGGAAATTGTTCCTAGATCTGACAACAAAAATCCCGCTACCTCACTTTTTGCGGTGATTGTCAGATTTTCCTCTATAGGCACGATAGGGAAATAAATAAACACAAAATACCACAATTGGTCAATTTATATCAAATGACTTGAAAATCTCTTTCAGTGGCTATTTAAAAAAATGACAAGTAGCAGCTATTTTTTATTTGAAAAATCATCACCTTGTGATGCTAAATGACCTAATAGATAGACACCAAAGTATAAAAAATTGTCAACACACAAAAGGTTGAAGAAATTACATTTTTGGGGCAAGTTTGAACAACTGACAGACGGCAGCTATTTTGGAAATTCAATATTTTGACATATGGCAGCCATTTGAAATTTGTAAGTTGTCTTGACCATCTCGTGATGCCAACAACTTATGATTGGAAACAAAAAATCGCCCAAATTGGACATAATGCTCCAAAACTCACTTTTTGGGAAGCCATTTTGAATTTTGGGCATAAGGCAGCTATTTGGGATTTTGAAAGCTGTTTTAATCAACTTGTCATGCCCGAAAACCTATAAATAGACACAAAAAACACCAAATTTGGTAAACGTATACCAAAGTCAACTTTTTTCCCCTCCCCCACCCCCGGGTCCCCCGAGGGACCACTTTGGGCACATTTTTCAAAAAATCTGCCGGTGCCATCGTGTTCAGCGGAAAAAATTAGTCTAGAAACACTGTCAAACAGAAAATGAACACCATTTTCCTGTTGCACGTGGCTGTGGACCCGACTATATAGTATGCTTTGTGCATGCCGAATGGTGTGAGGGGCGTGTTTGGGTGAGGGTGTGTGTTTGTGTGTGTATTAGTGTGTGGAACGGGAACGTTGCATGTGTTGTGTTTGAGTGTGTATGTTCTATGTAAATGTATTAGTTTCATCGATGTACTGAACATTATAATGGCGTCTAATGATAACGCACAGTAGATGAATTCATGTATATTAATTTCGAACCATTATTTAAAATGTGGCTCGTTTGCTCACTAGCTGTAGAAACAGTGGTAAAATACCCTCAAAATTTGCCGGTTTTTACACTTCAATTTACAACTGTTTGAGAACGCGAGTTCTGTTTGATTCCTAGAACGTAGCATTTTAAACCTTATTTTGTTAATTTTCTATAGATATATAATTCAATTGCTCTTAAATTGAAGATAGTAGTGCGTTTTTCGGTTTAAAATTATACGTTTTAGCTCCTGCAAAATACCGTAAAAAAAAACAGATTTTTGCCCTTCAATCTAAAACCACTTGAGAACGCAAGTTCTGTTGGATTTCTAGAATGTAGCATTTTAAACTTTATTTTATTAGTTTTCTATGCATATATAATTCAATTACTATTAAATTCTAGATAATAGTGCGTTTTTGTCTCACCAGAACTTTGTTCGGCAGAGACTTAGTACACCGCTGTTCGTTTTCGCCCTCAGCGGCAACTGAGTTTTTTTATGTCATAGCGCCATCATGCGAGTGCAGGGCATCAAACAAAGATGGCGGCGCACATGAACTAAATAAACAAATCAAAGTTACTGTGCACAAACCACGTAAATAGCAATATGAAACTAAAGTAGTACACGGATCTTGTAAAATACATAATACGGAACCTTATTGTGTATTTGGTGTCTTGATAGCTGATAAAACTTTTCGAATTTTCACACTTGCGTTTGCACCAATTCACCCGATTCCGAGCGCCGTTGCAGTGACTTGGTGTACAACGAGCGGAAATTTTGAACACTTCCGTAGTTTTCTCAATGAAATCAATAAGGTGAGATCAACAAATAAGATAAAATGATTAATACCCCGCTGTTCTTGTAGTGCTAATGTATCGTTAAGTGTCTAATATTGACTAATGAAATGCGTAATAAATAACATTAAAAGTTTCCGAATTTAGCAGTAGGCCTTTGGCTGGCACGTAAATTAGATTAGATATGCGAGTTGTACTTGTTTTTATATATTATTAAGTCATCAGTGAGGACATTTATTAAATTGTGTGTTCAAAGGCGTGAATACATGCAAACCAAACAAGAAAGGTTCTTTGCCTATCTCGGTTTTCTGGATCATATTTGTGAATCACACTGTTAAATGTTATCTCCCATACTATGGTTTACTGATACTAAAAATTTGTACACGCGCATTCGGGGAGCCCTTACAAATGACGGCCATAACTGATGAAAATAAAATGGAGGAATCTCGGGATTTTTTTGACATGGGGATTAAGAAGTAATTATTTGTTAATTATAAAGATATAAGAATTTCTAAAGGATACAATATTTTTAATATTTTTTATTCATCGGGGGGGGGAACAATCATTTTGGAATCAAATTGTACTACTGTCGGGAGATGAAAAGAGGATAGCTGGCATTACAATGTTTTTAAGGTCGTTTTGGCGGACTAATATGAAAATGGTACATTTGGGCAGCTTGCCTTTGATTTGAAAATATTACGTTAGCTAATGATGACAAACAAGCATATCCTAACGTTCCTTAATCGCTTCAAAAACCACCTGACAAAACATCACAAAAGCGGTACCCTGCTTTGTTTAGTGGGGAAATTGTTCCTAGATTTAACAACAAAAAATCCCGCTAACTCACTTTTTGCGGTTTGATTGTAGATTACTATAGGCAGATTGAGGGAATAAATAAACCACAAAATACCAAATCTGGTACATTTATATCAAATGACTTGACAATCTATTTTCGTGTGCCTATTAAACAATAGGACAAGTAGACAGCTATTTTTATTTTGGACAAATCTCACTTGATGCTTAAATTAATGACCCAATAGTAGACACACCAAGTTCAAAAAAACAAATTGTCAACACACATAAAAGGTGGAAGAAATTAATTTTGGCGCAAATTGAACAACTGACAGACGGCAGCTCTTTTCGGAAATCAATCTTTTGACATAGGGCAGCCATTTTGAAATTGTAAGTGGTTACCATTCGTGTGTCCAACAAATTAGGATTGGAAACAAAACAAGCGCCCAATATTGGACATAATTGCCTCCAACACTCACTTTTGGGAAGCCATGTTTAATGTGGGCAACGGCAGCTATTGGATTTGACCGCTGTTTGCTCAACTTGTCATGCTCGAAAAACCATAACTCGACACAAAAAACACCCAAATTGGTTTGAGGTTTTTTCTTTTTTTAAACTTTTTCCCTCCCCCCCCCCGGCTCCCCGAGGGACCACTTGTGGGCACCCTTTTTCACAAAAATTGCGGTGCCAATGTGTTCAGCGGAAAAAAATTAGTCTAGACACACTTGGTCAAAACCGAAAAATGAACACCATTCCATGTGCACGGGGCTGTGGACCCGATATTATAGTATGCTTGTGATGCCGAATGGGTTTGTGCGGGGCGGTTTGGGTTGAGGGGGGGTTGTGGGGACTATTAGGTGGGGAACGGGAAAGTTGATGTGGTGTCGTTTGAGTAGTGTGTATGTTCTATGTTAAAATGTATTAGTTTAGTCGCTGTACGAACATTTAATGGCGTCTATAATGAGAACGCACAGATAGCATGAATAAGTATAGTAATTTCGAACCCTTATTTTAAAATGTGGCCTCGTTTGCTCACTAGCGTAGAAACACGGTGTGGTTAAAATACCCCAAAAATTTGCCGTTTTTTACCCTTCAATTTTTACAACTGTTGAGACGGCGAGTTTGTTTGATTCTTAGAACGTAGCATTTTAACTTATTTTGTTAATGTTCATAGATATTAATTCAATGCTCTAAATGAAGATAGTAGTGCGTTTTTCGTTTTTAAATTATACGTTTTAGATCGCTGCAAAATAGCGCTCGTAAAAAAAAACAGATTCTTGCCCCCTAAAATCGAAAACCAACTTGAGAACGCAAGTTGTGGGATTCTGAATGTGCATTTAACTTATTTTATTAGTTTCTAGCATATATAATTCAATTACTATTAACATTCTAGAGATATGTGCGTTTGTGTCTCACCCAGAACTTTGTTCGGCAGGAGATAGTAATCACGTTTCTGTATGTATTTCTGTTCTGTCTTTCCCGCAGTCCATGTTGACTGTTGTGTACGATTTATCTGGTAAGTTCGTCTAAGGTAGAGGATGTAACTGGTGGAAAGAAGCGGGTCAATGAGTTCTAGATCTGAGTAGATTTTGGGGTAAAAATGCTATTAAGGATTAATTGACATAATTACAAAAATTTTCGGTAAGGCTTTTGTGGACAAGTGTTATTGGAGTGACGTTAAGGCAGTTTATGATGATGTATCTTGGTGGAAGGGGGCGGGCTGGAGAGTCTCGAACCTGATAGATTGCGGGCATATTTCGGGCAATTAAGTATGCAAATGAGTAATGTAAAGATGCAAAAATCAGGTAATTGCTTAATAATTTTGAAACGGTACATCCGATACAGAAAATTCCTTTCCCTGCATGGAAAGCCTATCATGAGTGCGCATCGTTTTGCAATTTAAAGTGCGTGAGTATATGTGGCTGAGGTATGCAATGAGGCTAATTAAATATGCGTTTAATTACTGTATCTCTGTGCAAACGGTACACGGTAGGCAAAAATCCTTCCGCTGGTGAAAGACTAGCTGCCCATACACTCTTTTGTAGTGAATCAGAGTTAGGTAAAATGTGCATGGGGCCAATTAAAGGGGCCATTTTGTGTGGCAATTGATCTAATTAAATATGCGTGGAATTGAATGCTCTATCACCTGAAAACAGTACTTGGATATGCAATCTCTGTGTTGCAGGGAGCACGGTGGGGTGTTGAGAGGGAAGGGTGTTGGGAGAAGGAAAGGGGTGTGTGGGTGAAGGGGGAGGGGGGTTGGGGAGGGGGGTGGGGATGCTGGGGGATGGGAGTGTTGAGGGGGGTGGGGTTGTATTGTTGAGAGTTGTGTGGGGGGGGGAGGGGGTGTTGCTTTTGGGTGTGGGGGCTGAGTGGGGAGGGGGTCTGTGGAGGGCAGGTTAAGCGATGGCGTGGTGGGGTGGTGTGGGGGAGGGTGGGCGTTGTGAGAAGGGGGGTTGGGGAGCGGCCGTGTGGGGTCGTGAGAAGGGCGGGTGAGGGCGTTGTTGGGTGGGGGTGGGGATGTGTTGAAGGTATTGGGGGATGGGGTGTTGCGGGGTGTGGGAGGGCCGTGGCGGTGTGGGGTGTTGGAGGGAGTTGGGTTGTTTGTGAGGAGGGGGGGGTTGTGGGGTGGGGTGTTGGGGGGGCGGTATGAGGGGGTGTTGGGAGGGGCTTTGAGGGGGTTCTTGGGAGGGAGGTGGGGATTGTATGAGGGGTGTTGAAGTTGTTGGGGAGTGCGTGGTGGGAGGGGTGGTTTGGGGAGGGGGGTTTTTGTTGAGGGGGTTGGGGAGGGGGGGGGGGTGTATGGACAGGGGCATTAGTGGGGAGGGGGGAGGGAGGGTGGATGAGGAGGGTTGGGTGAATGTGGGGTTGCTTGGGGAGGGGGTGGGTGTTGGGGAGGGGGTGGGATATTGCGGGTGTTGGGGAGGGGGTGGGGGTTGCAGGGTGTGGGGAGAGGGGTGGGGTGATGGGTGGGGTGTTGCGGTAGTGTATGGGTGGGAGGGGGGGGTGTGGAGGAGGTGATGATGTGATTGGGTGGTGTGGGAGGTTGGGGAGGGGGGATAGGTAAGGTGTTGTTTTGGGGGTGGTGTTGGGGAGGGGGATAGGGGTATGTTGTTTGCAGGGTTTGTTGGGGAGGGGGTGGGGTGAGGCTTTGTTTGCAGGGGTGGGAGGGGGGAGGGGTAAGGGGGTGTTGGGGAGGGGGTGGGGGGTGGGGTGTGGGGCTGTGGTGGGTATTGGGGGAGTGGGTGGGTGTTGTGGGAGTGGTGGATGGGGTGTAGAGATGGTTGTTGGGGAGGGGGTGGTGGTGTTGCGGGGTTGGGTATTTATTGGGGGGGGTGGGGTTGTGCAGGGTGTTGGGCGAGGCGGGTGGAGGTGATGAGATGGTGTTGCGGAGGGGTTGGGGTGTTGTTTGTTGAGGGGTGTGGGGCAGGGGGAGAGATGGGGTTGCAGGTGGTGTGGAGGTGTATGGGGGGTGGCGTTTTGTGGGGTGTTGGGAAGTTGCGGGGTGTGCTGTTGGGGGGTGTTGGGGAGATATTGGGGAGGGAGTGGGGTGTTGAGGTGTTGGGGAGGGGGTGGGTGTCTGCAGGTGTTGGGGGAGGGTTGTTGTTGAGCAGGTGTTGGGGTGTTGAGCGCGGTGTTGGGGAGGGGGGGGGTGTAGAGGGGTTTTGTTGCGGGAGATGGGAGGAGGGGTGGGTGATGCAGAGTGTTGGGTGGAGGCTGATGAAGGGTGTTGGGAGGGGGAGGGGATGGGCGGTGAACGGGGGTGGGCGATGGGGATGTTGCAGGTGTTGGGGAGGGGGTTCGGGTGGGGTGTGCGGGGGGTTGGGGAGGGTGAGGCGTGGGGGTGTTGGGGGGGGGAGGGGTGTTGGGGGAGGGGTTGGCGGTATTGGGGAGGGGTGGGGTGTTGAGGTGGGTTGTTGGGAGAGGGGTGGGGTGGGTTGGGTGGGGGGTTGACAGGGGTTGGGGAGATGGTGGGGTGTTGCGGAGTGTTGGAGAGGGGGGTTGGTGGGTGGTGTGGGGGGGGTTGGGGGTGGGGGGTTGAGCGGGGGTGTTGGGGGTGGGGTGTTGAAGGGGGGGTGGGGTTGTTGCGGTAGTTGGGGATGCGGGATGGGGTGTGTTGCGGGGGTTGGGGGAGTTGATGGGGTGTTTGTTGTGGTGTGGGGAGGGGTGGGGTGTATTGTTGCGGGGTGTGGGGATGGGTAATGGGGGGAGGGCGGCGTGGTGGGGTTTTGCGGGGTGTGGGGGAGGCGGGGGTGGGTGTGCGGGTAGTTGGGAAGGGGTGGGGTGTGTTTTGGTGCAGGTGTTGGAGGGAGGGGGGGATGGGGTGTTTGGGGTTGGCTAATGAGGGGGTTGTGGGGGATAGGGGGTGGGGGGTGCGGTGTGAGCAAGGGGGTTGGGAGGGGGGGTGGGGTGTTGAGAAGGGGGTGGGGGTGGGGAGGGGTGGGGTGGGTGGTGGTATTGGGATGGGGTGGTTTGCGGCGGGTTTGTTGGGGAGGGGTGTTGCGGGAGGGGGGTATTGTGGGAGGGGTGGGTGTTGTGAGGTGTTGGGGGAGGGTGGTTTGGCGGGGGTGGGGAGAGCGGTGGGTTGTGGGTGTGGAGGGGCGGGGGATGTTCGGGGTGTGGGGGGAAGGTTGTTGCGGGGTGTGGGAAAGGGAAGGTTTGCGAGGTGTGTTGGGGGTGGCGGTTGGGAAGGGGGGGTTTGGGAGGGCGGAGGGGTGGTTTGCAGGTATTGGGGAGGGGGGGGGGTGTTGCTGGGTGTTGGTGGAGTGGGGGGGTGGTCGCGGGGGTGTGGGAGAGGTTAGGTGGGATGTGTTGCGGGGGTGTTGGGGCGAGGGGTGGGGTGTTGCGGGTGTTGGGGGGGAGGGGTTTGGGGTGTTGTGTTATCTGCAATTCTCCACGATCTGCTTGCACAACTTGTTTGGGAACACCATGTTTTATACAATTGCTCTGGTCATGTGTCTGTGTCTTTACAGCTATGCTGCGAAAGCAGGCGAGACTGTGGTTCGAGAACGCCGTTCATTGTAGACCTGTTGTTAGTTCTTCCGTACATACAACACCCTGCGAATATACGTCCCAAAAAAAGCCGTTTTGCGTCTAATGCTACAACCGCCTTTGAGAACGCAAGTTTCTGTAGATTCTAGGAACGTAGCATTTTCCCCTTTTTATTAGTCTTCTAGGCATCTTCATTTCATTCCTATGACCTTGTAGTCAGAGGGGGGGGTGGAGGGGGATAAAGTATGCTGGACGGGCGGTGGAAGCGGGCTTTGGAGAATATCGGAAGAACCCCATTAGACAGATGCAAAAGGATGCGTTTTCCCCCATTTTTTACCACTTGTTACCCCGACATGTAGGACTAATACGAGAGGCAAGTCTCTGTTTAGATTTCTAGAATCCTGTTAGCATATGCTTAAGACGGTTATATGTCTTCTATGCATATTTATAATTTACATTACTTGAAGTCGCCTTGGTAGATAACTAGCGGTGTTTTTTCGTTTTTTACAAAATTCGACGTTGTCGCTCTTCGCGATTTACAAGACCCCGCGAACTACTTTCAAAAGTATTCTATTTTAAACTTCAATTTAGGACTAGAGAACGCAAGTTCTGTTTGATTTTCGAACTGTAGCATTTTAAACCTGTTATTCATTTTCTTCTTATCCAATTACTGCAATTTCACTGTTAATCTGCAAGCTGGGCAATGCGTTTTTGGGGGACTGAGCACATACTTTTCCACCTCTCCGGTCGTGATATAAGACATGGACCAAATTTTAAAAAGATTTGAACTATTCTAGGAAGCGGGGCAAAAATGGAACTGAGGTATCCGGGGGTAAACCGAAATTCCATAAAAAAATGCTGTATAAGGTTTTACCTGATGTTTTTTATTGGCAATATTATCAAGAAACTAATTGCGGTCGGATTCATAATATCATTGCGGTTCTTGGGGACTCTAATATTTACTTTTGAGCATATTGAACCTGGGGTCTACATGAAAACAGGAACGAGAAATGGCCTTGAACAGAACTAGCTTGCGACTGAGTAGACAAGGGCTCGGCTTGGGTCTCATTACAATGATGTTATGGCATACAATTTATTGCTGTAATTGTAACCAATATATTACACAAGATCAATAAGGCTTTGCTTTGAGGATTATTTTACAAATGAAGTTTCTATCACCCCGTTTGTAGCTCAATTCACTTAGACGCGTTAAGAGTAGTACAGTATGTTGCTGTTGCAATGTGTTTTTTTTAACCCCCATCACTCCATGAATGAGGCAAGCTCAAGGAGCACGTTATAAGAATTGAATCAACCCATGTTATACCTGGTGAATAAGTGTTTGTATCAAAGTTCACGGCATGTATGAATAATACTAGCATTTATAATCGCATCTATCTAGAAAACTATCCGGGGGCAGTACAAAGAGTTACAAAAACAAGTAAAACAGAAAGGAAACATAACTAATAGACACCTATCAGAGTGATTGGAAAAAATTTGAATTTGGCAGGTAAAGAGCTTCAAAAGTGATGGATAAGTCATGAAGAATAGAAGTTCTATAAGTACCTTTTCCAGCGGTGTAGAATGACAGAAAAGAAAAGGAGAATACGGGCGTTGTTCCAAGATACGATTCTATTCAATACGTGTGTAGTAAGGGTCGTCTCGGCCATAGTTCATGACTCAAATCGTTTATCCTCGATGTCCTGTCTCTATTAGTAGTTGCCTTCTGGTCTTTCCATTTGCAGGGTAGTTAGGATACCTGTACTGTGCAAATGCAAAAACCGTGATTTTTGATGCGTTTTTCGAATTGCTGATTTAAGCAATCAATGATAGTGTCTTTAACAGGTTGTATCTACCCACCCCCCATCCCCCCCCCCCACCCACCCCACCATCAATGTGGGATTACTTCCAGTGAAAATCAGATTTACAGCATTCAACATGACTGGGGGAGGGGGGGCATTAAAAGCATGAGAAACATGCTTGACAGATATTGCAGATAGATATCTACACATGTAAATCTGCCACAGGGATTGTAATTGCAGAATTGTCTTTAACCACTAATCGGGCATCAATTAATCATTAAAATTACTCGATAAGTTTGACCTAGTAATTAAAGCAGGTTTTCCACCCACCCACCATACAACCACCCCACCCCACACATGTTATATTGAGAGGTATGTAATAGTATAGGAGCACATTTTGGCTTTATGAGCAACGTTTTCCATACATGGCGCGTTTTTTATAAATCGAGATTTTTGCCGCGAAATATAAACAGCAGAAAGGGCCAGGAGTCACCAATACATTAAAAACTGATCGTATATTCTATAAAACTTGATATCAATGATGTAATGGAATGTTGCTGAACTAAACTCGCGAGAGGTCTATATTGCATACATAATACGCACCTGAAAGAACATGTAACAATAAAAAATAGAAATACTTAATTATTTGGTGTCGATTTGTAAATCAAAAGTAGACCAAATTTCAGGCAATCTACCTCAGATGTGAAACTTGATTCAAATTGAAACAAATGGGAAATGTACATTCTGCGCGAGTGGGTGTAGGCATGACCCTAGTCTGTGTGTTGCGTGTGTGTGTGTTTCATGGGGAAGTTGGATGATGTGTTGTTTTTACGAATGATGTGTAGTTCTCTATGGGTGCAACATTGTGAATTTCCTTATACAATTCTACAAATTCAGCCTATGATCTATATTGAAAACATATTGCTAATTCTATGAGTCGCCCTTTTTTGTTATTGTTAAGGTACTTTTTTTGTTTGCCACAATACCCGCTCAAAAACCGGGGGTTGCGTAAATTTGAGAGTAAATTAACGAATGGAAATGTAAACGGGGAACATCAAACGCACCAAATGGCAAAATATTTAAAGGTGACATTTGTGATTCCCCCGCAATGCCCATGTTTATTCATGATACACTAGATATTCCTGCAGAAAAGATTATTGCCAAAAATTTGAACGATCAGATCTTGCTGGTTAGTGTTATGAGCCAATTGCCGGTTTCCCACGTCCATAGGCTTACGTGTTGAATCTGTAGTTTACGGACAGTTAATACAACAATTGTGAAATTCGTTCAGATGCGACGCATTGCAGGAAGATTGGCACACAGGATTACTAAGGCGAAGTGCAGATGATTAAAAAATCTAAACATTTGTAGGCTAGTAAGGGGGAAGAGGGTGTGGATCACGAAAGCCCCTTTAAAATTGCGTGTGTAAATTAAAAGGACATATAACTTGGTGTTCCAACTAAACTTGACTATATATTGACATATAGATATTTGAAATCTCTTGTATGCCTTTAAATATAAAAACAAACGAGTAAATTTTTAACAACAAGTACTTAAAATACGAAATAATATACAACATCGGCATACAGCATTAATAAGGTAAAAACTAACAAATCATAGTTAACAAAATCTTTAAGCATTAGATTTGTATCGATATTTCAACCCGTTCTCATATGAGAGCTAAAAACATGATATTTCGTAGCCCTGTGTAAATCGCGTCGACCAATGGGGTACATTTCGCTATTAATTCCAACAAATATCCTTAGCCTAATTCAAAGATTTCTAATGTTAACAAAGGGTCATTAAAAGTCTTCCTTCCCATACTTCTTTTAGCTCCTCTCTCTTGCCAATGACCTCCCCCACTTACACAAAGGGTAGTGAGAAACCTCTAACACATGGAAATATCAGGTTTAAATCATTACTAATCGCAAAGAGCCACCATTTCTGTATTGAAATAATTGGCTCTCACTATGGTTTTCAATCTTTAAAAATCTTCTTTTCATCGTGGGGACCCATACTTCTTTTAACACCTGTGGGGTCTTAGGGTGGACCAATGGCAACTCATGGTCCCACACACACACCACACAAACCACACACACACACACACTCTCTCTCTCTCTCTCTCGCTCTCTCTCGCTCTTTTTCCCCTTCTCTACTTTTTTCTTAATTTTGTTTTTGCCACAGAGCAAACACTCATAGGGGGCAGAGCCAGGGGGGGTGCGATTGGTGTCCACCCAAATCTTAAAACTTCCTAATAAGGTCCAACAAAAATGATGTGTGCGAGTGAAGGAGCTAGAAAAATACGGGTTTAGGGTTTTTTCGTCAAAAACGGGTAAATTTTGCCCCCCCCCCGCGCCGCAAAAAAAGGCTCACTTTTGCCAAATTACACACCCTTCTATTGTTTGAAGGTCCACATTTTGGGAAAAAAAAGGTCACTGCGTGGAAAAATCCGCACCACCCCAGAAAAAATCTGGCTCGGCCTGCACTCAATACCACAAGCGTTTCACACATTTTTTCCACAACTACATATGATCCCTGCTAACCTGTAGCACCCCATCACCTACACACTTTTAGGACATTTCATACACCCAGATGGCCAATGTGGTGCGAACAGTGTTTTAAACGAATTTACAGACATAACCATACAGACATTACACAAAGTAACAAGCGGATTGCAACACCACATAATAATATTCTAAAAAAACTGCAATGACAGACTGCATAATCACTATGATAAATAGGCAAAGCCCTTATCTGAACACTTTAAAGGAAAGGAAACCCAGTGTTGATAACGCAAAGGCCTCTTGGCTTAAAAGTGGTATGTCCTATCAGCGATTTTTTCACGATGTTGTAAACAGAATCGCAGCCCCCTATTTTGATGCGAAAGCCATTTTTTACCATGTTGTATGGAAAGTTGTAGATAGAAGAAAAGCCTCCTGTAAATGGCTACGCATAAAAAGCCGTATGTGTCAAGATATTGTGTTTTATGATGGTTTACTAATTTAAAAGTCGGTGATCCCACCCCCCTTTTTTCACAGCCTAGAAACAGCGTAAATTGCATCTTTAAGCCCACTTTAAAATGCTTAAGGTTCTGTTTCCCAAAGACAGGTAAGATAAGGTGTTGAAGACCTAACATTCAGCTACAAGTTGCGACAAATTCGGCATTTTAATTTTTGCAAAAAAACAACAAATGACCCCGCTAGGTTTAACTGTTACATCAGGGATAGTATATGTGTGCACCACTCCCTTTATACAGATTTACAACCGGGTAGCAACACACACCACACCAAATAGTTTTATTAACAAGAGTACCAGTACTGATTTTATGGATTTTTAGGAAATTGCTGTTATCCCATTTGTTCAAATTGCGAATTTACTGATATTTTATTACAAAAGACGACTGGAGAAAGAGGACCAGCACAAATATCATAAAATTACTACAATACACCACTAAGTTGTACACAAGGAAAGAGGAACAGAATATAACAGCAAGAAGTTCTTTCCGTGGTCTCAATAGTTAGAATTCACTGGTATTTTTTATTAAAAAACGCTGGTAAAAGATGCTAACCTCTTTTGCGATTGGCTTGATTACGAAAATGGCTGTTGTCAAATTGGTGTTGCAAATTGAGTGTTGCGAAATGGTGAGTTTGCGAATTGTGTTGCCGAAAATTGGTTTGTTTGCCGAACCGATTGACCTTTCACAAATTACTTAGTTGTATCTGGAAAGGCTCTGGAGGTTGTGTCTGGCAGAGTAAATTGCTTGTGTTTGTTTGGCTGTATCTTTTTCGAATTGAGATATTTAAACATTTGCTGTTGTTTAGTAACTTGATATCTAAGATTATTTTTTGGCAACAAACGCAGATGGCCCGTTAAAGATGCAAAGTTAGTAGGCCTTATTTGAATGAATGTGATAGATACAAGTTGTCAATCAAATGCAGCATTTCATCTTTTCTCTGTTATGTGTGATTCCAGGTTTGTTCGTGATCCCAGAGCTAATTACAAGCAGTCGCTTTCAGTTTTAGAACATGTAAAATCTATGAAACCAGAGCTAGTTACCAAAACATCTATCATGTTAGGGCTAGGGGAATCTGACGAAGAAATATTTCAGACTATGAAAGGTAAGGAGCATCTACGACTTATCATATTCATCATAACATTGGTAAAAGTAGAAAATATTTAAATTTTCAGTCAGCTGACCAAATCATTCACACAGTTTTTATTGTCCCCGCCGAACGAGTTCGGAACGGGGACTATGAAATGAGCAGCGTCCGTCCGTTCGTCCGTCCGTCCGTGATAAAAATGTTAACCCATGTTGTATACAATTTATCTGGAGTTCCGTAAGGGTGACAATGATGTAACTTGGTGGAAAGAAGCAGGTTGATGAGTTCTCGACCTGATGAGATTGTGGCCGTAAAATATGTTAATTAAGTATCTAATTTGCATAATTTACAAGAATTTTCCTGCAAGGCCTGTGTACAAGTTTTCTGGAGTTTCGTAAGGCGTATAATGATGTAACTTGGTGGAAGGAAGCAGACTGAAGAGTTCTCGATCTGATTAGATTTTGGGCATATTTCGGGCAAATTGAGTATGCAAATGAGCTAATTAATATGCAAAAATCAGCGTAATTGCTATATTTTTAAACGGTACATCGGATACTCAAAATTCCTGTGCTGCATGAAAGCCTATCATGGGGCACATCTTTTTTTGCAATTGCAAAGTATAATAATAATAATAATACAGAGTTCTTATAATGCGCAAAATCATCAAAAGATCTCAATGCACACAAAAAGACACAAAACAGAAAGACCAACAAAAACACTGTGCGTTTGGGAATGCCATGTGGAATAAATTAGTCTTTAACTGGCTCTTGAATTGAGTAAGGGAGGATAAATTACGAAGTGTGGTAGGAAGGGAGTTCCAGGCTGATGGGGCAGCAAAACGAAAGGATCGCTCCCCAGCAGATTTGAGAGCAACACGAGGGGTTTTGAGGAGTTTTTGCGATGAGGAACGGAGAGAACGGGAAGGTTGGTAAGTGCACAGGACAGATAGCGAAAAACTAAAACACACAGTTTAAATTTATGGTAGAGTCATTGCCAACGACTGGATGAGAAGCTACCTGACCGGCAGATATCAACGAGTGATCTACAACAACATCATCTCTGACCCCGTCAGCATCACATGCGATGTTCCGCAGGGCTCTATACTGGCTCCTCTTTTATTCCTACTTTACATAAATGATTTACCCCTAGTTCTACAATTCCCCAGCTTATTTTATTGGCAGATGATTGCAGAGGATACAAATATTTTATTTTCCCACTCAGACAGCTTAAACTTGAGCAATAATTAACACTGAACTTAAAACAACTATCAAAACTGGTTTAAGCTATAAATAAACTTTCTCAAACATAAAAGACTATATATGATTTTTAAAACTCTAAACATAGTAATAAACCTAAATTGACATTTAATATACAGTTAATGATGGTACTCCAATCTCCAGGTGACCCAACCAAAGGCCTTGGCCTACTAATTGACTCTAATATTTCCTGGAGTTCCCACCACAGAATGTATCAAAATAGTTTCCCCAAATTCATGGTGTATCTGTTTTACAAAAAACTTTTGCAAAATAATTTCATTTAACCAACTAGCTTCTCTTTGTACAAACCTATGGTTATTGTTTAGACTCATACAGAATACTGCTTACCTTCATTCCGAATGTTGATCTGTAAACAAATTGCATGGTCTTGAGGCAGATGCAGAACCTCCCCATAAATATATATTCCCACATAATATATATTCATTCGACACCCTGTTTGACGACACCCTCCCTAAGTTCAGGTTTGATGGATGAAGGGATGAGATTGTATTAGCGCGATGTAACATTTGGTCATAACGTAAGGCCCCATGTTATTGGCTTGGAGGAGGTGAGCCAAGTCCCCGGTGTATTCTTGTGATCTTGCTCTTTTGTGAAACATGTATTACTTGAGTGCCAGTGGCGTAACCACGGGGGGGGGGGGGGGGGGGGGGGGGGGGCACAGCCCCAAACAGAACCTTGCCCCCTTAGCCCCCCCCCAAATGAACTTTTTGTTACAAGGCTTGGGAAAGGACCCAAATTTGCCCCCTCAAAAAAAAGCCTTGGAACCCCTTCAGGACCCCCCAATTTGCATATGTCTGGTTACGCCACTCTTGAGTGCGTTGATTATGAGCTTATTCGTAGAAACTATATAGCTCGTCCCAGATTTGAAATCATTATTTATTCCAAGATTATTAGGCTCTTCAGATGAATAAATTTCCTGAAGGAGGATGTCTTTTTTAAAAATATTGTTAACTTTTTGGGACTATTAATATAGTCCTATGCTATCACGTAGAAAAATCGAGCGTGTTTGCCGTTGCCTAACGGCCCTACTAGTTTGTTATGGCTTGTTGAATTGTTGAAAAGTGGAGTGTGCAAGCTATGATATATGGGCAGGAAAGAATCTATGTTACGGATTTTTTTTTTGGTTGTTGTGTCTAAATGTCATTTTTGAAGGTTCTTCGTCATTATTAAGATATGCGGACGGAGGGCGGTTTGGTGTTTGTTATCGATATGTACTTGGTGAGTGGGAGCGTGCGTTTGGGATTTGCGGGTCGGTGTCCTGCGCTCGAGTGATGGGGTGGTGTTATGAATGAATGCGCTGTGTGCCTCTGTATTATCCAAGGGTCTACCTACACCATCATGCAACTTAATCACAGTGTCCCCGGCCGTGATATTAAAAGTTTGCCTCTTGTTATGAGCCAAAGATGCTTGTGTTGTGTATATTATTTATATCGTATTATAAGTCACTTCATGACATAATTTCATGGACAATAATTTCATGACTTAAAGCCCCCTCAAGATATCCAAAGTTTTGATCAATGTCAGGATTCCATAGAGATTGTGCTAATTAAAATATTCCTGGAAGCTCATCGCTGTTTTGCCCCTTGTTGTTCCCTGTGTTTACACTTATTGGGATTTCCTAGAGCGTGATACACGGTCTCTGAAGTTGAATGAACCTATTCATTTCCCTGGCGCATTTCGCTTGCATGACTTCAAATTTAGGTAAAAAAAAAATCACGAAACAATACTTGGCCCAAGCGATCCAGCTTCAGAGATTTCTAAAAAACTTTTCTCTCACCGTTTTCTATTAAGTCTAAAGATTATTATGAACACGGTACGTAACATGGTGTAGGTGATCCTTGAGACAATGAAGATCCTGAGACATAACACAAGGGTTCATTTAAAATGACCTCGTGATAAGTGTCTTGAAAATCATTGACATCACATTCAAAGTGGTCTGGGGATTTAGGCTATAGATCACGCAGGCCCTAATTGAAAGCTACAGTATTTCAACAATTTCTCGCCTGCATACCAGCCAAGCGCACGAGTCATGCGAGTTGAGTTCTGTTCGCCAGATTCTTCTTCATTTGTTGTTTTTTACCCATCCCATCTACCATCATATTTTTTGTTAATTTATAGCAATCCACAATCAATCCACGCACCATCGCAATCATGAAGGTTTCATTGAATCATATGCGAGAATTTAATGGCGATTTTGAGATTCATAACTTCAGAATTAGAGTTTAAATTGCCATTGCTACAGTGTTATGTGCGATCTACCATGGTAAAGCTGAGTGTTTTTATTTTCTCCTCGTGTGGTGAACGGGGGTGTGTCCCTTTTATCCAATCAGCGTGCTATACTTTCAGAGGTGTGTGCTCTGCCATCCAATCACATTGCCAGGCTTGGATGATCCGATGTGTAATGCAATGTTTACCGGAATGCATGAACTTGAAACAGATCGATTAAACCAAATTGTCATGTGGTTGTTGCTTGTTCAAGTTGTTGCGTAAATACCGGACAATTATATCAGGGTGTTTTTAAAACAAATGGAGACTAACTACAACCACTAGGAGTAATAATTGTGTCAAAAAGCAGCATAGAATAGCTCAGAATTTGGCTTAATACAATGTTTCCAGTCATGCCAGTGAGCGAGGGGTACAAAATTCGGAAGCCTTTACGTGTGGTAAATTCTAAAAAAATTTAGATTCGCAAAATTAAGATGCCGCGAAAATGGTCGGGATTGGCAATTTGCAAAAAAAAAGTTGCCGCAAAATTAACTTGTTTTACAGTACCACTTTATTTAAAGTGACAGGAGGAGATTTTGTTAGGATACGAATTTCTCTCAAATTGCACAGGATCGATTGTAGACCACCTACCAAGAATGTTCCGAAGGTTTATTTGACAAACAATTACAAAAGAAAACAGTAAACCTTGTTTTGAACTTGCCTGACTATCCTAATTGTCCCCATAGAACACCGTGCTTTGACTTTCTGTCGTGCACGACAGAAAGTACTAAATCATCATATTATTACATAAAGACGGCGTATTCGCCATATTCACTTCAGATGTGATCTAATACATTGGAAAGTATTCCAAATATGCAAAAAACCCTGGTTCGAAAAAAAATGGGGGCGCTTCTTTCTGGAACTCTCCTCATGTCTCTTTAAGAAGACTCTGGCTGGTCATGTTTTTGTGGTGTAGTGTAAGAATTGCAGAAGCCTGAAGGCACATTACTCTGGTCGTATGTCTGTGAAAGTTAGACATGAATTAGTTCGCAATGCAACCCTAAATATACGAGCAAATCAGACGCATTCTTTAATCGGAATGACGTTTTCGTTATGGACCGCTCTATTTTGCGAGTACGCCCAAATGAAAACGTTCATCACTGTAGAAGTTCCTTTTACTAACATGAATCGGATTTTCTGTTTTCATGCAGTAAATAAACATTCATGCACAGTATAAGTACAGTGTGAGTCAATAAAAACCCTACATTCAGGAAAGATTTTTTCTTCAAAGGTTAAACGTTATTTTGCTTAAATGTTTGCTTTAGTTGTTTACAGGGATAAACAGGCTATCAGAAGATTTTTATTTGGTGTCTTTCGGACTTTGGGTTCAGAAACTTTGCCGATTTTGCGGAGAGACCTAAAAATTCTGTTTGGCTGATTTTAGCCATACAATGCGGAGAGACTGACACCGAGGTATACCATAACACATTATAGCAAAGACAATTCACACATGCAATTTCAGATGGTATCGATTTCTTCTCCACAAAAACATTATCAGTTTGAATAAAACGGTCTATTGTGTAACATAATTATAAGTAAAATATCTTCAAGAAATTAATTTATCATTGTTCAATCATAAAGAGTCAGTTATTGAAAATCACTCCATATAAATGTCGCAGTTCATGAACATAATGAAACTGCTCAGAGATTTTTGTTTTACATCTCTAAGGTAAATATTTTGCACAAATGCAGTATACTCAGCATCCATAAATTGCGAGAAGAAATGAATCTGAAGTTTTCTGTAAATAAATTTGAATTAAAACTTAAAATTCAATATCACACATGTTTTTTCAAGCGGAATACAAATTAAAACTTCTGTTGTTTCACTTTGGCTCCCAAGTTTGTTTGTAGGTTAAACCCATGAAATCTTGCTGAACCAAAGTAAACTGGTCTTACACCAACTATCTTGTTTTTCTTATTTGGGAAATTGAACATTTTTTTCACTCAGCATTTTCTTTTGCAATCTCCGGGATATTATTTTTTTAATCCTTCAATTATTCCACACCTTCTATTGTTATGAGGGCGAACGCTCTCATATTGCTTTGATTCGGTTCGACCAATTAAATTGCCAGGACTTTGTAGGGATGATAGAAACGGGATGTAGAAGGAGAAGGTATATGATTTGAATTAATATGCAATATATCGGAAATCTGAAGAAAATGTTTAAAACATCTGAATTCTTAAGTGATTTGCGAGAGATCTTTAGCAGAGAAAGTGTTTTGAAGAAGGAATAAAATCTGCATAAGTTGTTTGAGCTCCGAGTGTTACCTATTACAATAGTAAACGATGCATCTTTGTTGGCTCAAAATCGGCCAAACAGGATTTTTAAGTCTCTCACAAAATAGCATAACTTCTTTTTCCAAAGTCCAAATGGCATCAAATAAAAGTCTCTGAAAAGCTGTTATCCCTCGTTATAAACCAATTACAAAAAATTTGAGCAAAAATTCGTTCTTAACTATTTAATTATTTTTTATTTGAATGATAGGGTTTTTTGACTCAACTGTTAACACAAATTCTGGATCTGGAATTTAAAAACAAAGTTGTGATTTTACTATTGAAGGGACTTGATTGTCTTTACTATAGGTAAGGCATTGCAGAGATTTCTGTAGGCTACGATGATGTAACTTGGTACAAAGGAGGGGGGCCGGGTGGGATGAACATGTTGGTGATCTCATGTGAACTTGGATCTCATGTGACATTTGGACCTAATGCAGTCAAAAAATGTTAACCCTTTCCCCAAAGGCTTGTGCTACAAGTTATCTGGAGTTCAGTAAGTGCGACAATGATGTAATTGGGTCTGGGAATTGGGTTAAAAATTTTTTTCTTGCCCCCCCAGTAGTTGTTGCCCCCCCCTGGTCGAAAGAAAAATGAGGATCGGGCAAAAATTCATGTGTTTGGGACCCAAAAATAGCGATTTTTGGGCCAAAAGTTTACAATTTTTAAAAAATTTCCAAATTTTTAAGATTTTGCCCCCCCCCCCCCCAGGAATTTCACTTTTGCCCCCCCAAGATGTCACTTTGCCACCCGTTTTGGCCCCCCAGAAAAAGAGGGTCTTGTGCAGCACTGTCGGTTGACCCCATATGACCCTCAGTGACCCCCATGTCACCTCATGTCATCGTGGTGACCTCATGTCACCTCGTGACCTCATCACCTTTGGCCCCATTAACAAACAGCAATGGCAGATGACCTAGCGGCTCCAAAGACCACAACTGTTTTAGGGGCGCAGAACGGGCGCACATATGAGCTTGGATTTGGAAACTGTTACGCGGTCCGGTAGGTTAAGTACGTATATCCGGTTCTAGATATTTGAATTTAGTTTCATTTGCATGCATTCGCTATGATGGGCTGATAACGTTATTCGCTCGCGCAGTACTAATTTAGATAATATCTTTCGCAGTCTGGGACACAGACTACAAACTTTCCGGACCGCCGTAGGAAAAACTGTAGCCAATTGGGGATTTTACATTACATTCACAGCGTGTTACATAACGGATGTTGTTCCAAATATGGTGGAAAATATGAGGACGTTGCTCAACATTACCCGAGGACCTAAATATTAATTTCTTTCGGCAGGATTTAATCAAGAAGAAGTTCTTCATTTTTCTTGCGAAAAATTTAAGGAATATAATTTCAAACCACTGTATAATGGTTCGTTTGATACCCATTCTTCTCTTGCATTGAAATGGGCCTTCTACGTTACAACATGATATGTTATATAGTGGATGCTCCAATTATTGAGAAAAAAAAATATACGTGGAGTGGAGTTGGTCTACTTGATTATTTGGGGACCTAAAAATTAATTTTTTTCGGCAGAGATTTAATCAAGAAGACGTCGATGTTCTTTTTATTTTATTTTCAATAAATATAAAAAATTTTACTTTAAAAAAATGCCAGTGTAGTCTCGTTTACCTGTGTGTGGCCCGGGTTGTACTATCGTTATCTGAATTAGCACGTTCAGTTAGAGGTTTTCATTCTTCAGAGACTGTTGTTAGCATCTTTGCAAGTAATTATGTGTGGTCACACGGTAGTTTCTCGTTTCGATGTGTGTTCCGGGTTTGTACTATCATTATCTATAGAGCAGTTTTCCAGTTAGCGGTTTCAGGTTTCAGGAGACGGTGGTTAGCATCTCGCAAGAATTATGTGAGGTACATGTTAGTTCTCGTTTCGATGTGGGTCCCGGTTTGTAATATCACTATCTATATAGCACGTTTCTATAGTTATAGCGGTTTCATTGCTTTCGAGCTTTTTTAGCATTTTGCAAGCGACCTTGCATGGTGACCAGTACTATTGCTATGTAGAATTGATGTGTGGAAATTGGATGGGTATGTCTATGTCTATCACTATGCGATGAAGGAGATAATGATTGGATGGACAAGCCTACGGCACTTCATGTTTGAAGATTGATTAATTTACCCTTCTTGACCTCTTAAGCTGGAAGCGTTTACCCACGCGGGCAGCCACTTCATTACTAAGAACGACTTTCGGGAGGAAACAACAATAATTAGCTGTGTGTTGAAATTGTTCCATATGATGAGGATATATAGAGCTTGCCTTGCATGCAGTATAACTTAGGACACGCAATTAAGAGAAATTAACATATGGATACCGTATTAGGAATTATTAGAGGTAAAATGTTTTGTACATTCACATTACGCAAGAAAAAACAACATTTTGGGTGAAAGAGGCTGGAATGTTTCCCATTTATATTGACATACTTGCTTCTAATAAAGTAGTAAACTAGACCTGTAAATTTCAGTTTTTAAATATAAACTATACATGTGCTTTCAGAGTTTTTACAAATCTTTGTCGTGCCTAAAGAAGGCAAGGAATTTTACTTTGAATAGATAGGAGTTTGGAAATATGTATTTAGTTTAGCTCTCATTAGTTGTTTTGTTAAATTAGACAAGTTAGAGCTCACTTATGTGAGGTGCCAATATTCCATCTAACGGACATTACAATTGGTTGTTTCCTTCATCAATTAATACAATTGGGATATGATTTCATTACACACACAAAATGTGACACATTTTAGATTGGTGGATAGGTATAGTTAATAGACGAGTTCCACAAAGTGTTGCAAAATCTCTAATTTTAAAAACGGAAGGCTTAGTTAAAGAATGTGTCAATGTTATATTAAGGTTTGGCTTAGTAAGGTTATTAACTAATTGAATGGAAGCATTTCTTTTTAACAAAGTATTTTTTTGTAGATGTTCAACAAATTTCATATCAGCTTACATAGAGGTATGCAAGCTTACTTTGGACACTATATTATATTTTGCAGTGATTATGACTATATACTGAGTTAAAGCATATACGAGAGTTGGACAAAACCGAGGACGTAAACTCAGCACTGAAAGAAAGAAATATTAAAGAATTTCTCAAATTCTACTTCAATACATGCTTTTGAGAAATGGATGTTAACGTATTAATTAGTTTTGGACATGGCATTCTAACAATAAAGGGAGTAGTCTAAACACATTTTAAGCTTGTCCTAAAATGGGTAGGTAAACTTGCTTTGTTTTGAAAATTAGCTAGGCCAAGTATGCGTATGGGTATTACATGAAATATACAAATTCATTGTGTACTTGAATTGAAACAATTTGATGGTGATCATACTCATTTACTTGAAACAATAAGAACTGTGAACTTAATTGGTTCTTATTTATATTGATTTGTTAATTTAGGTATTTTTCTCAATTTTAGATCTTATTTTCGTCTTATTTTACGTATTTTTTTAAAAATATTAAAAAAAAAAAAATGTAAGGTTTTGTTACAAGTGCAAAACCATAATACTGGGCAGGAAAACACAAGTAAGAAGAATGATGACTCTGAAATAATGGCTAATTTGCAATTTCAAATTTGTGCGGCAGATTTATCCTATCGGTCAATACGCAAATGACATGTTTCTATGTCTTATTCTTCACTATTTGTAGTTTTGGTTTTGAAGTGTGATGGTGGCATTTCCAAAGAGACAATGGAGAGGCAATAGTTTATGTTAACCATATTTGATAAGACTAATTTACTAGATATTGATATATAAAATGTTGGAATACAACAATTATATATGTGATAATTAATTATGCTTTGATTGTCAAACTTAATATATAAGTGCCAAAAATTGATGTCAATTGCTAAAGAACACCACAATAACACAAATTGATGTCTTTGAGTGTCAAACATGTTACTATATTGGTTAAGTTTTAAAATATAACGAAAGTAATAAAATGTTTCAGTTGTATTCCAACATGGAGTGTCTGGCAATTCTAGAATCCTACTGAATTTGCTAAGTTTGGGCACATAAATAGATGATTTGATGTGATTTTAATTGAAGTCAGTGCAACATTGAAAGGCAAACTGCATGAATTGGGGGAGGAGGGGAAACACTATCTTAAATGTTACATGTATTGAGGTATTTCTCATCAAAAAATGAGCACAAATAAAAACTTGCTGTTAGTTCTGATTTTTTTTTAACTCCACATGGCTCATTGTGTTAGGTTCTGATTTGAACTCACATGCTCTCTCATTGTCAGACTTGTAGTATTGTACATAAAGCATAAGTTTGACATTTAATGGACTCAAAATTCCTGATGAGGGTGCATTTAATAGCAAACAAATTGGTGTTTGCTTGCCCATTATAATAATCACTCATGAAATACCTTAATTAATGGAAAACTCTTTCAATCACGTGAATGTACAACTTCTAGATTAGAATAAAAAAATCTATTTCCAATACTACATACCCACTATATGCAGGATGAGCGGCTCAGGATTTGAAAAATGTCAAAATTAACCGGGGGGGATGAAGCTGTGAAAACACTTGTTCAAAATGAGGCTGATTGTTGCAAGATTTGCAGATTTACTGGGCCTCCGCCCCTCCCTGGATCGCGCCTGATATGTCTGCACTTACTGTCTATAATGTTATAATAACCTTGTATTATTCTTAAGTTGTTTAATTTTAGTAAATAATGTATACTTCTTTATACTATGCACTTAAGCACCTACCTTAAAGATGGAGAATCAAATAAAAGCTTCATTGCCTACTGAAATACATCAGAATTAAATATCATAATTCCCACCTTATGTATGCTCTAAAATACTTCCAATCACCACACACACAAAATAACCTATTTCAGCCTATGATTTTGATTACCTACCTTACAGTTTGTAAATATACACTTAGCCGATATGTATTAATTTAAAAAGATTCAACTTACTAATAGACACAAAAATCCACAAATGTTAATTTAAAGCCACAATTTTAATTTTTATTCAAATCTTATCTAACAATCAAATTTATACATTCTTGTGGTAAACATCCTGCAATATCATCCACCAAATCTTGTTGTCGCCTGCCCTAATTAGAAAACAATGTCAGATACTTCATCCCACTGTGTCTGTTAGTTAAGTCTGTATTTTTGTCAATTCAGGAAAAAAGTTGCACATTCCTGTAATATCCTCATTACTTTGAGGGACACCTAATCAAATAGATCTTTATTTTTATACTTATTTAACCAATTGCACTTTTGTTATAAGCAAATTGCCAATAAAACTTCCACAATTCAATCTGATATGGTGTCTACCGTTTCGTTCTTACATTAAGTATTTCCCAACCACATAGAACAACCAAACAAGACTCACTCCTGGGGCGGCCCCTTCCTTTTTAAAGGAATTTTTATTAATGTTTGCCACCCAAAAATGGCGGATTTGTCACATATTTATGGTTTCATGTTCCATTCTTTCTTGTCATACCTTTGCAATAACTCAACAAAAATTTAATGATTTAGGGCTCATTATATAACGTATTAGTATTCCAAATTATTGGTGATACAATCCAAAAACATCAACCAATTGACAATTTACAAAACTCAAGATATTGGCCTGGTATTCTCAAAAGAGAGTAACGTAGGACTGGGAACAACCAGAGTTAATCTACATCAGCAACCTTTTTCCGTTCAACATGGCCTCTCAATGGTTGAAATAACCAATTAGTAAATTCCCTCAAGATGGGCTGAAATGGCCCATCCATGAGGGATTTTTCCCACCCGTTATGACAACAAACTTGTAAATAGGCTAAAAAGCCAAAGAGGTCCACTCATGTAGGACTAACTTGGGTTCAAAAACCCAAGCTGAGTTCATCCTTTTAAGAATACTAGTTATTGCTTTTAATGTCTGCCCTGTATCTATCCTGTCATATCACCTAGACAACCGCATAATTTCTAGTATTAAAAACTAAAACAAAAGCAGCAGAGTTGTTTTGCACTAAAATATTGTTGTCGCTAATGTAATATAACACAATATATATACAGCAGAAGCAAAAAAAAAACCAAAACCATTCTTATTCTTTCACACCTTCATTCAAAACAATTTCAAACATGTTACAAACATAGTGAATTTCATCCAAGAAACTACGTCACCTTCTTAGAGGTCCATAAACTGATCACTGATAGCCTCATCCCCAGGGACCCAAAGTTTTACCAAATGTGGTCAAAATTTTGATATCAGTTGAAAGCTATTTTCCTCATTTCCCCGGTTTGATTTGGATGTTATGAGCAAAAATTAGCTTTAAAATAAAGCTATTAATAGGCCACTGCATCATTGATGCTCTGGTTAAAAATGTTGTGACTAGAATTTACTGGTGTATGTTTTATAAAGGTTTTAAATTTGTTTAAGGGTTAGATGTTTTTAATCTTAATGAAACGATATGACACAATTGTGTTGAGTTGTCGTTAAACTTTAATACTCACTCACTCACCCAAGTGACGTCATACCCACAATCCATCTCCCTCTTTTCGTCTTGGGTTCAACAAGATGGGTTCGTTATGTATTTAGCTCCCTGAATTTTGTTGAATTTTGGTCACATTTGGCTACTTGGTGGCCCGTGAACCTTGTGAAAATCTGTTAAATGTCATTCCTAATGTCCCTAGGGCCGTAGTTTTGTCATTTTCGTTTGCGAAGTCGGTATTTTCAGGACTTAATATCTTGACTTTGCGTCGGGTTTTGTCTACACACATACCCGCATAATTCACACCCATAGGCGGGCTAGCGTAGGGCATGGCTCTGTTGCCATGTTCATATTGATAGTCCTATTTTCCCACTATACTACTATATATCTATATATGTGTTATATATTTTAACATGTATATTTGTGATGCTTGTGCGAATTGTATAATTTGGAAACGGGCTGGCACGCCTTTCGTTCTTGTTTCAAAATGGCGCCCGGTTTGTTTACATTTTATCATTTATGCACGATCATTTCACACAATGGTGCGTGTACAATGGGGTATACTAATTGGTTTTCTTTACGCTTCATTGCAGCTTTGTGTCAATGAGGTCCGGCCTTTGATAAAGAGTTGTAGGAGTGATTGAAACTGCTTTATCGTAAATAATTACTATCTAGTCTTAGTTTATTTATTAATTAGTATCCCCGCCTTTTTGCCGTGATCGTGCGAAGCCTGCACTGTCGAGCTTCAGACATGGGACACTCACCCACGTTGTTACGCCCACCGATCCTGTTCTAGAGCGAATAGGTGCACCGTCTGTATCGGGCTTTCCGAGGTTCACTTTGACGCGCTGGAATTGGACCGGAGCGTATCCTTGGGTCTTCATCCTCGCGGTGGCCTCGGCGGTGTAGGACTTCTGACCGCTAGTGACGGGTGTTCTTCCGCTGCTGTAAGCGGAGGTTCACCCACCGTTACTGGGTCTTCGGACCCAGCAACATGTTCGTCTGCAGCATCATGTTCGTCTCCCACGCCTCAGGGGCGCGGTGACGAGCTAGTTGCTAGGCGGGTGGTCGCTGTTTTCGCACCGAAGACGGCTCCCTCTGTTTGTACTCCTGTGCTTCAGCAAATTCCAGCTGTACTAGCCGCTGTCGTGGCGGCCGGTACACCCGGCGACGTTGTTGCTCCTCTTCCTCCGTACGATACGGGGGTTTTGCGGGCTTCAACTACGCTGGTCTCTACGCCTTTGGCTCCTATCCCCGCAGTGGGGGTTTCAGGTGCAGGAGCATCAGCCTTAGCAAATTACCCTGTTAGGTCTGGGCCTTGGCTTAATCCTAATCCGATTGGATTAAGAAAGACAATGGCCCATTCATCGGGGGATTTGCGGATCGATGTCCGGAACAATGCCTATTCAGAGGCTTTCAATGCCCATTCTTTGGGTGCACAAAGCCTTCTGAGTGCATGGGAGTCGTTCCAGGGTAGACCACCGCAGTGCCCGGGATCGTGAGCCCTGGCCGCTTCCCCCCCGTCGTCCAGCCTCTGCATGCCATGCCATCCAACCCCGTTGGTTTGGCCTGGCAACGGGGGTGCTAGTGGGCATGCCGCTGGAGGCCCCGCAGCGCCGGCTAAGGCTAACTGGGTTGGCCCACGGCCGCCGCCGGGGTTCGCTAGCGCTGTGCCTCCGCCCTCGTTTGTGGATCCACACTCTGGTTTTCTTGGGATGAATCCGGGGTATCCTGCTTAACCTCCGGCCAATCCCTTTGGCCCACAGGATAACAGGTATCCACTTTATCCTATTATGGTTTACACCTCGCACCCTGGTCTGTCGGGGCCGTGGGCGGAGGTGTATCCGGGTTCGACGCTTATTCCGCAGGTGCCGTTGCAGCAGGGTGCTCCGGTCTCAGGCGGGTAGCGTGGTCCAGGCTAGCGCTGGACCAGCTACTGTGGCTCATCCCCATCCGATTCCAAGTCTTCAGACAGCGGAGCGGAGGGGGATGGTGACGATGATCCTGGGGCCTCGTCATCACCGCGAGCCGCGGCCACACGTACTTCGGAACCGTCGTCGGCGTCCGACCTGTTCCCGGCCTCTGCTCACGCCGTCCTCTGCTCACGCCGTCCTCTGCTCACGCCGTCCTCATGGCTATGGCTTCTAGCATGGGCCTGGCGATCGACAAGGGTCAGCTGGAACAGGCGGGGAGCCTTAAGCTGGGGGGCTTAGGCTCCAAGCCGACACGGGCTGTTCCTCTGTTCTCCCTGCCCAAGGACTTCCATGAGGCATGGGATGCATTGGACACTCCGGAGAGGCCGTGGGCTTCACGTTTGTCGTGAGCCTACACATCCACGCTACGTGTGAGCAGCGCTGACTACGAGAAGCTTTTGAGGGTGCCCTCGATGGACAGGAATGTCGCTCCGAAGTTGCCGTCCACGGGGGCTTCTGCGCCCACGTGCTTCTCGCCCTTTTAGGAGGAAGAGTTCAAGCGAGCTGACGCCCGTGCGCGGGCGCTCATTCACTTGTCGGGTTTCTCCCTCTGCGTCACCAATACCTTGGTGACCTGGTGGCAGGCGAGTCTTCCGGTCAAGAATTGTCTTCTCTGGCAGCGGTGGAGCTGGTGGCTACGCTGGCCCGCCATCAGCTGGAGGAGGCGATGACTCTGTCAATGCAGATTGGGTCTTTTAGACACAAGAACGCTTGTGCAGAGCTTAGGCGCGTCTTCAACAGGGACCTCTCGGAGGACCTGCGGCATAACCGGTTTCGCTGCCTCCCCTTCGGCCTCTCCACGGTTTTTCACCCGGGTGGTGCAGGCCGTAGCAGCGTACCTCCGGTGCCGGGGGGTCAATCTGTGTGTTTACCTGAACGACTGGCTAGTATACAGCCCGTCCAGGGTTGATGCACTGCGGCAACTCGAGTTCGTAGTGCGAACAGTGACGAGTCTGGGCTTCTTGGTCAATTACCAGAAGTCCAGCTTTGTTCCGACACAGACCCCCATCTTTCTGGGTGCACAGCTCGACCTGGTCCATGGGTTAGCTGTCCCGTCACCCGAGCGGGTGGCGAACATGGTGTCGTGTGCGATGCTGCTCCACGGAGCTCCGCACGCGACCGTGTTCGCCTCACTCAGGGTGTTGGGGCTGATGACCAGTCTGGTAGACCTGGTCCCAGCCTGTCGCCTTCATATGAGGGCCCTTCAGTTGCACCTTCTGGCGCATTACCGACCCAGTCGGGTTATCCCGATGACTGCCATCTCACGGAGGGAGCTGGAGTGGTGGATGCTTCGCTCCAACCTCTTGGTTGGGGTGAAGTTCCCAGCTCCTCCTCCACGACATGTCATATCGACGGACGCGTTGGAGTGGGGATGGGGCGGTCATCTAGGGGAGGATCGCATGTTCGCTCAGTGGTCGGCCGAACAAGCGTCCTTTCACATCAACCTGCTCGAACTTCTAGCAGTGGTTTACACCCTCAAGGAGTTAGAGTCCAGGCTGGTGGGCTGCAAGGTCATGATCCAGTCCGACAACACGACTGTAGTGGCCTATGTGAACAGGCAAGGGGGCACCAGGTCCCCCATGCTCTGTTACACACCATTCATCTATACTGAATTGGTGCCGCAGCTGCGGGATAATCCTCGTTGCGACGCACATTCCAGGTGTTACCAACATCCTGGCGGACGATCTATCTCGGGGCCGACTGGCCGGCCCCGAGGAATGGTCCCTAGCCCCATGGGTCGTCCAGATGATCTTCGACAGGCTCTATTACCCAACGATAGATCTCTTCGCGTCGCAACAGAATCACCAACTCCCAGTGCTCTGCTCTCGGTACCCCCAAACCGGAGCGTTCGCCGTGGACGCTCTATCTATCAGTTGGGCAGGCATGACAGCGTACGCATTTCCCCCTTTGATACATCGTGTTCTTCGCAAGATATTAGAGGAGGAATGCAACGTCATCATGGTCGCCCCGTTTTGGCCCCGACACCTGTGGTTTCGGCCCATGGTAGACCTGCTCGCAGGTCGTCCAAGGCTGTTACCGCAGGTCCCGGACCTCGTCCGGGACGTCGGTCGGACCAATTCGCACCTGAAGATAGAGCACCTGAGGTCGACTGCATGGCCCTTGTCCGGAGTCGTTTCCAGGAGGAGGGCCTTTCGTCGAGAGCTGCTGACCTGGCCGCCCGGGGTAGACGCCCAAGTATGCTCAGAACTTACTCTGGATGGATGGGCGTCTACTACCAATGGTGCCGACAGAGGAATCTCGATCCCACTGTTGCCACTGTAGGCCAGGTGGCGGACTTCTTGTCGGAGCGATTTGATGCAGGACTGGAGGCTGCCACCGTCCGGAACTACAAATCTGCTATTCAGTCAATCCACAGAGGGTTTGATGATGGAACCAGACTTAATGACTCAAGCTTCTTCTCGACGGGATGTTTAATACCAGACCCCCGGAAAGGAAGATTGTCCCCTCGTGGAACCTCAACAAGGTGCTGGACTACCTGCGCGGAGCTCCCTTCGAGCCGATGGAGGACGCTACTTTGGCCAATTTGACTCTGAAGACGGTGTTCCTCATCTTTATGGCTTCGGGACGTCGCCAGTCGGAATTGCATGCGCTTGCCGTGGGCGATGCAATCCAGTTCTCCAACGGCGGCGCTACGCTGTACTTTCGCCCAAGGTTTCTCGCGAAGAACGAGTGTAGCTCCTTTTCAGCTTCCCCCGTCTTCCTGCCGAAGATCAGCATGGTCTCTTCTATTCGGGAGGACAGATTCTGGTGTCCTGTTTGCACCCTAAAAATGTTAAAAGGACATGCCCCATCAGATGGACCATGAATCAGCTCTTCATCACTACGGTTGCCCCTCACGGGGCCGCGATGAAGGCTGCGCTGGCTAGGTGGGTAGTTAAGGTCATTTCGGACGCTGCAGCTGTTCCTAATTCCGCGAACGTTCGCGCTCATTCCACCAGAGCTATCGCGAGCTCTAAAAAAAAAAAAAAAAAAAATGAAGGTGCTTGACATTAATTGGATATATAAGTAATTCATAATCTCTTTACCTAGCACCCGGGAAGCACATCCCTAGTGAATTTCCAGTAATGTTTACTTTTCTGGCCTGTCCCTAGTGCCTGGTAGGGAATCCCTAGTGCCTGGTCAGGGCCTGGTCAGGGATTACTAGGGAAATGCCCTGGCAAATTGGAACAAGGCTTCAAAATTTTTGATAGGGTGGAACCAGACTTAATGACTCAAGCTTCTTCTCGACGGGATGTTTAATACCAGACCCCCGGAAAGGAAGATTGTCCCCTCGTGGAACCTCAACAAGGTGCTGGACTACCTGCGCGGAGCTCCCTTCGAGCCGATGGAGGACGCTACTTTGGCCAATTTGACTCTGAAGACGGTGTTCCTCATCTTTATGGCTTCGGGACGTCGCCAGTCGGAATTGCATGCGCTTGCCGTGGGCGATGCAATCCAGTTCTCCAACGGCGGCGCTACGCTGTACTTTCGCCCAAGGTTTCTCGCGAAGAACGAGTGTAGCTCCTTTTCAGCTTCCCCCGTCTTCCTGCCGAAGATCAGCATGGTCTCTTCTATTCGGGAGGACAGATTCTGGTGTCCTGTTTGCACCCTAAAAATGTTAAAAGGACATGCCCCATCAGATGGACCATGAATCAGCTCTTCATCACTACGGTTGCCCCTCACGGGGCCGCGATGAAGGCTGCGCTGGCTAGGTGGGTAGTTAAGGTCATTTCGGACGCTGCAGCTGTTCCTAATTCCGCGAACGTTCGCGCTCATTCCACCAGAGCTATCGCGAGCTCTTTCGCTTTTCAGCGCGGCGTCACCCTCGCCGAAATCTGCGCGGCGGTTTCATGGCTTGCAATTCGAATTCATTTCGATTCACGCAATCCAGGTGTGACATTTTGCATCCTGCACCACCTCCTAGTACCTGTGCTAATCTGGCAATGTTAATGCAATTTGTTACATCAACATTGGATTGAAGGTAAGCAGATTCCTGTATGTAAGAACAGTGGTGTTCTAATGACTCGTAAGGAATGCTTGCTTACCTTCTCCGATGTTGATTCCCGACCCGTCCCGCCCCCTGCAGGATGTTTATATTGTCGAGGGTAAGACGAAAATGCTCTTCGTACAAAGTATATGTCAAACTCGCAAATTCCAATGTGCGCCTCTCCCTGAGTCAACCTACCTACAGCATCCCTGAACGTGGTTGTTTGTGCGCCGTGCCAATCCTTTGTAAGCCTTTGTGTTACCGCTATTGAACGTGACTCCTCAATACTTCTCTTTCAAGGAAAATAATTGACATATCAACCATCGATTTGCGGCCATTTGTTGCTGAAAGATAATTGATTATACTACCAAAACATGTGTCCATTGTGGCAATGTGCAATCTCTCTTTTGTTGTCGAATTGCGAAAGAACTTCCTTTGGCGCGATAATTGGTAGATCCCGCATTGTTGGCGAATTGTATAATCCCTCATCGCGGTTGATGGTCGCCCCATCTTTGTGGCCGATAGGCCTAATATCGCTTAATATTGGTTTTGGTGATTGGTAGATATCCCTTTTGTTAGAGCAGTTAATCCCTGTTGTGACAATGTGTAAATCAACACTGTTGCGACTTTAGAAAATATCTATTTGAATGATAAATAAATGATCGATTACTAGGCCTATATCCATGCTAAATATGACATACTTGACGATCTGAGGTGACTTGATTTTACATTTTTTGCAAAAGTTTGCAAAAGACTACGTATATATTAATGAGCTCATTTACTTATTTTCAATAAAATGTCCACATTTATGCGGACATACGTGCAAATGTCCACACGGATGCGGAAATGCTCATTAACATTTGCTTTGCAAATGTCAGTGTGCACTTCTGCATGTACGCGGATATTTGCATTTCCGCATACATGTGGAAATGCAAATGTCCGCGTGCGCTTCCGCATGTACGCGGACATTTGCACTTCAGCATCCACGCGGATATTTGCAGTTCCGCATGCGGAAGTGCACGCGGACATTTGCACTTCCGCATGTACCGCACGGTCCAAAAAAAATAGTTCAAAAGAGGTTGAATTGTCCCGAGGGTCGAATCGTCTTTTGATCTTGTGGGCCGAATTGGCTTGGCGTTGAATCATTTGGGTACTTGTTATGAATACAAGGCTCGTGATTGGCTGAAGCCGATGAGTGGCTTTTATTATTGCATATGACATCATCGATAGAGGAAATAATTACTGGAGTGATTTTTAACGGTTTATTCAGAGATTTTGTACAGTTTTCTCTTAAATGTGCAACTTTTGAAATTGTCACACCCGATGATAATTTGTTTTATTTTTTAATATTATTGTGTCAACAAATCGTAGTTCCTTGTGAATTGCACGTAAACAACGTCTTTTTCGTGCTTGTGTCATGGTCCAAAAATTAGAAAGAAAAGAAAACAGCAGTGTTCAAAGATTTGAATCTCCATTCAATTATGTGTTGTAAGTGTCCATACGGACAGTAATGACTAAAATATCCGATTTTGCCCTTATATGGTTGATTTTGAGCTTATAATTTGCAGGGTATGTTAGGATACCTATACTTGTTACAAACATGCAAAAATCTGATTTTTGATGATTTTTTTTTATTTTCTGATTTAGCAAATCACTGATAGTGCCTTTAACCATGCATGCATGCATATACACTCATGTAAGGCCGTTTATACCATGTAACATATAGCTGGTATGGCCATATTTAGCCATGTTTGGCCGTATATTAGCAGTACAGAACTACATTCCTTCATAACTTGCATCCATACAATCCGTATATGTAGCTACTTTTCAAAGCAATAACAAGCACGTTTTTTTGGAGAGCGCTCCCAAGTTTCTGGAATATTTTGATGATTTTTGCCGTTATCTTGGTACTGGACTAGTAAACAACCTGCGAAGGCAGCTCAAACTCTCCTATATGTCGCAAAGACTGATTTTGTAATTAGAATAGTTACTATGCAGAGATCTCCGATATAATAATTCAACAGCTGCTGGAAACCTCCTTATGAATAGCCGGGAACTTGCCACCATGTACTTCCTACTCTCCTCTATTGTTTGTCCGTCGGCTCAGGCAATTCAAGTTATAGATCATTTTCATGAGGTGACACATTTCTCATGGACGGCTGTATATGGCCTCCATTTTTAAAAATATTAAAAAAACCTTTTTAAAATATTATTTTCTCAATTTTATGTGAGAAGAATTTTTCTCACGGGAAAAAGACTTGTTTACTATAAAAGAGAGAAAGGGAATACCCTAGTTGTTTTTGCTAAGTGCACCTGATTAGATAGCCACAAAGGGAAGTAGGGAATTCCCCAAGATGCTGACCTTAGAAACTGAGTCAACTTGTTTATGCTTTGAGGATCAAAACTGTAAATCAGGAATTTCCCCATAAAGTTATATATGGAAAGTGCTGAATGTTAATGATGTATTTTTGTGAACTCGCTTTGGATGGTAGCTTCGGTTATGTTTATGCATGATATGATGTAATGATTATTGTTCGAAGGGGAATCGCACGTGAGTAGTTAAATAGTACTTGTGGACTGAAGGACTGAGGTCAGCAGTTGCAATCAGCTATACATTATGGTTATAGCTAGTTTTTATCTACAATATGGTAGATTTATGCTCCACACAGTCCAGGATTATTATATTTTCAATTCCATGTGACAGAGTGGCTGTAATTATTCTAACTAGTCGTCTTTGAAGCGAAAGTGCTGGAATCAATGGATTCCAAATTGTGACGATAGAAATCGTGGTGATCATCTTGGACTGATTACCTGTGGAATATTCGTGTCGTTCGAGGGAATTGTTTAACCTTGTCGTCTTGAACTGCTGGACAAAAGTTACCTTCAGGACTGAGACGATCCAATGGAATATTACCTGAGGATTTTATAAATTGTGACTTTGCATGCTGTCATTTTGAAGTCTTCACTGTGAGGACCTATCATCCGTTGAACTGCAACGCTCTTTTGACAATTAAGTATCAGTTATATAAATTGTGGTGTCAATTTGTGTGTACTTACTATATATGTATTTTGTTTTGGATGGACTACCAAAGTCAGAACCAATTACAAATTAAAATCTGTTTATTATATAATTCGATCACTGTTGCACAAGGCTCGTTTATAGTGTTTTGAAAAGGTATTTCTGACCTAAGACGTCTACGAGACGTCATAACAGAAGTGTGGGCTGCGTCCTTGGGAATTGAATTGAATAAATTTGAGCCTTAATTGTGTTCAAAATTTACACACCTAAAAAGTGTTATACTATTGTAAAACATGGTGCACTTTTTGGCATACAAAATTTTGTGTGTAATTAATGTCACGTACACCATTGTAGTTTGGTTCAATTAGTATTGTGTTGTTAGTAACTCACAATGGAGTTTGATCCAGAAGTGTTCATAGGGCAAATAACTTGGGAGAAGTTTTGATGACTGAGAAAGCCGAGTTAAGGAAACTGGCCAAGGCATTTAGGACTTGAGGCACAACATGCTATGAGAAAGCATAGTGATGTAGTTCCCCATGTATTCTGTTTCCCAAACCTGATGGTTTCATTTCGATTTGTCACAGATTTTCGAAAATCAACCTCTGTTCCAAAACTCGACTCATATCCAGTCCCACGGATTGATGATTGCAAAATGCCAAATTTGGTTGCAACTTTTGATTTGTTGAAGGGGTATTGGCAAGTGCCCCTCACTGACCTTGGCCAAAGAAAGTTTCAACACCTTTTGTATCCCGATGGCCTATACAATACAAAGAATGGCATTTGGTCTAAAAATTCTGCCGGCAACATTTCAAGACTAGTGGACCATAGTAGTTTGCAGACATAGAAAATTGTGAAGCCGTGTGGATGATCGCCTTGTGTACATTGCAAACCACATGGGAAGAACATGAGACAGCTCCATCAATTGTTTGAGAAATGATCTCAGGCAGGTTTAACTGTAAATTTGGTGAAAAGTGAATTTTTGCCATCATGTCACATACTTAAGTCACTCATCTCTGGAAACTACTAGGTACAAACAAACCTGGCAAACATTGCTACAGAAGGTTTTCTTGCTGTAACTAAATCAGTAACAGATCTCCCAAACCACAATATCAAAAATAAAAAGGGCAGCCTGGCAGACAATGGTATTTGCATTATCTTACGTGGTCGTATACGCCCATATTTCGACAATGGTATACATGTTCTAGCTCATAAATTGCATGTTTAGGAGATTTTCCATTTTTCTGTTATATTTGACATGTTTTACAATGGCTAAATGCCTGCAAGATGTGTAACACTTGCAATTAATATATTAAAAGTGGAAGGTAATGGTCTTTATTCAATGGCCCGCATTTTCCCCGCCAAAATTAATTTGCATTCTAGATGGTTTGTCAGACTGCAATTAGTATGGGGAGATCTTAGCAAATTATTATCAGAGTATTTATATTCAAACACATGGGTCAACTAGTACCGGAGGGCCCTCCCTATGCTAAGTGATGGGTATATGTGCCTCGCCAAGGTGAAAATAGGGTCCTTTCCCAGTCCTTTCAGAATAAAATGTACCCAAAAATATGGGGTCTTTGCGGTACACAAGCTGAATAAAAATGGTCATCCAGTATGAAACGTTTAAGGGGGCCAATGATGTTAAAATCTGAATTAAAATAATAGGAAATGCTCTGTCGCTTTTTTCACAAGAGTTTCAAAAACCATGGCGGAAAAGTAGGGATTTGGGAAGCTCCTTCCAGCTCCTTCCCGGGAATCTTGCATCCTCGCGGGCAATGAGGAGGGAGACAACAAAAGAAATGATAGAAGAAACTAAAAATAAAAGAAATAAAATGAGTACAAGTACTTATTTTTTCCTCCAATTAAATTAAGGTCTGAAATAAATAATATAACATGAATTCCTGAAATGTCGCAGCGGGTTCCAATTTCTTGTAGTTATCGGCCGGCCGGCTGAGCTCCATACAGCCAGCCAGCTGGTCTGAACTGTACCGCGGGAAAAACACTGATTAAAAACGGTCCGGGAAATTCCCTAAGCCAGTCTAAGCTTTCAACTATACTATCTTTCAGGACTTTTCAGCTTATGACCATGTTGCAGGTAATCACGTCACCCACGTGTAATTTCTGATCACAAATTTGCAATACCGGTTAAGATTCTAAACTGAGTTCTAAATCATCTGTTTTGTGTCAAATATCACCGCGTGGGCCTAGGCCTTGCCGTCAGGGTTTGCCGTTGGCCATTTTGTACAGTTTTTTCAAGCTAAAGTGACGTATTTTAGCAATAAAAATACTCAATATATTTAGATTTCAAATCTATGTTAGTCATTTCTGAAATGATTTTTTAAAAATAATTCTGACTTATAGTAGATTCAACCCATCGTGTCACCTCTAGTACTTTTCCGAAGGTATGGGCATTGAATGAGGGGCATGTGCAGTAGTTGGAAATTATAATCGGGATAAAATTCCAAGCTAAATCTATTGCAACATGTAGTCCGATAGCTGAGAGAAATCAATTCAATGCTTAATGAAAGCATTCAGGTCAGCGTAAGCGCATTTGTTGTAGCTAATAATAATAATAATAATAATCCGGTTTTTATATAGCGCTTTATCACTGTAACAGTCTCCAAGCGCTGTTGCCTATTATTATTACGCCGTCATTAGGAAATCGTCACAATCGTATATAGGGCTTTTGTGTTCTTTCCTGGAGCTGTATTTACAATAAAGCAATAACCTCACCCCCATGTATTAAATGTATCAAACCAAACAACAAAGTATATATATAGCTACAAAAACATAGCTCTCAAACATTCTGTCTGATCGTATTTGCTTCAGTGGTATTTCAATGTAACAGGTGAGTTGAATGTTACTGACTTTGAGCGCCCGTGTTTTGGATACGAAGGAACACAAAAGTCTTTGAAAATGATGGCAACATGAAAAGCCAGATTATCTCAATTCGTTCATGAAACAGTGAATCGGGCCTCATGTTTTCTTTTTCTGGCCCCTAGCTATCCCAACTAATCGACTCTGTCCAAAACTTTTCCTCTGGTGACACGATGGGTTGAATCTACTATAATTACTGTTGTTTATTTTTGTTTACTTGCAATTAACATATGAATGGAAGCTATGGTCACTTTGTTGTTTGGTTTGATCCATTTAATACATGGGGGTGAGGTAATAATTGCTTTATTGTAAATACAGCTCCAGGAAAGAACACAAAAGCCCTATATACGATTGGCGAGATGGTGTCAAGCCATGCAATTATGATTGACACGCTTGGGAATATTTGTATTCATTTGCGCATCATTTTAAAGAGGGTCTGGGAGGGAATTATGAGGTAAGGCAACCTTTTTTTTGTGATCGACATGATCGATTGATTGATTGATTTACACTTCTGTAACTTGGATATGGTTGTCTTCCAGGACCCTTTAGTTCAGGTGCGTAATCACATGGATTCAGTGAATTTTCAGCGCAGTTTCAGCGCTTATTTTGGCGTGGAAAATACCAATTTATCAGTGCGAGAAAAAACACGGATTTGCCGAAAATCGCGCGTGAAAAGCTGGTTTTCTAAATGCCGATCCCCGGACCCTTAGGAATCAATTTGGAGGTGAAGAATTTCATTTATGTTGGAAGCTGTCCTGGCGGGAAATCATATTCGGCTTCCCGGGAAATTTACATTTTTTCCAGCCCTGGTTCAAACTGCCATGGAATTATAAAATTGCTGCCATGAAATTATAAATTTGTTAAAAATGTGCACGTAGGCTGCGAAAATTTTGTATTTGGGTGTTCAAATTCTTTAAAAAAGGGGATAATTTTATGCAAACTTGTGATAAAAGTGGATAACAGGAAAGAAGAAAATGGGGGTCATTGTGTAATCTATGTGAACATTTTAAAAAGGGGGTCATTTGGTAATAGCTGGGGTAATAGGTAGGACAGCAGCATAAAAAGGCGGCCAAGCATTCTAGGACGTCACCAAAGTCAGCATCTCACAGAGCTCTAACAGGGGATGTTATATCTGCTATCTGCTGCACAAAATCTACTGCAAGCATCCTTTGAGAATGCGCCGATAAAGTCCAGCCTACTCTAATGCCAAAGAAGACGGAATGGAATACATGCCCCTCAATGAGGAAGAGCATCACATCAACCTATCTGCACAACACGGTAACCCAACAGAAATTACTCAAGAGTTAAAGGGCTGGCCTTATCGCTAATAGCATCGCCCAACTTCCCAAGATTTTACCGGAGTGTCAACCATTTGGTATTTGAAGAAAGCTTAATTTTTTCTCATTTACCCTGTGAAATCTTAGGCTAAAGGATATTTGGTTTGGAGTTATGAGCGAAAATGTACCCCCATTTTGGTCGAGCGATATTAATTTTACACATATAGGCTAAAGATAATCATATTTTTTAGCTCTCCTGAAACGGGTTGAAAATAATCAGCGTCAAAACTCTACAAATGGGGTTTAGAGGTGAAGACCATTCTATCAAGATGAAAACTCTTTATTTACTTAAATCGGGTCGGTCCCCTTCTAATTATTGTATATAAATACCAACCAAAATTAAATAGGCAAATGACACATAGGTTTTATGCAAATTAGCATATATCTGCCCATGCTTCCTTTTTTTCTACCTTTTTGTAATGTTGGGTTTGGGAGGGTTTAATACAATAAGTACAGCAGAAACACCTTCTGTAGCATTTTTGTCCAGGTCATACCATCGATTGCGTGGACTATTAGGGCATTGTTGTAGGACAACGGCAAATTAGGCCAATCACTACAAAAGTTTGAAGCATTGAAAATTCCCTGCCACACCACAGAGTAAGAGATCTCATGAGATTCTTAGGTATGGTCGGGTATACAGAAAATACTGTCCAAATTTCTCAGAAATTGCGCATTCCGCTGACCAACCTTCTGAAGAAAATGCAAAATTTGTGTGGTCAAAGCAATGCCAAAAAGCGTTTGAGAAAATCAAGTCACTTTTGATGAATGCGCCAGTTTTGATTGCGCCAGACTTTCAGAAACAATTCAAGTTGGCAGTTGATGCCAGTGATGTAGGCTGTGGTGGAGTTCTCATGCAAGCGGATGAAAATGATGTAGATCATCCTGTATGTTTTTTCTCAAAGAAGTTTGACAAACATCAGAAAAACTATTCAACAATTGAGAAAGAATGTCTTGCATTGCTATTATCTTTGCAAAATTTTGAAGTGTACTTGAGTACAACAGTGCACCCAGTTCTAGTGTACACGGATCACAATCCATTGACTTTCATCCACAAGATGAAAAACAGAAATCAGAGACTTGTCAGGTGGAGTTTAACTCTACAAGAATACAATCTGGACATAAGACATATCAAAGGAAAAGAAAATGTCTTGGCAGATGCCTTGTCCAGAGCTGCCTAAATTTTGTTCAGAAATTTAGTATTACAACCTTATGTAATATTGACTGAAGGCAGCAATGCAAGAACATTATAATAAAAAGGTGTAAAATTTGCACTGTGTAACTGTATGTAAAATTAACCACAAAATGGTTAAAGGTATAAGCCAGATTTTGGAAAATTTTCATTTCATTCAAATTTTCTTTTAAGGGGGAGGATGTTATATGGCCTCCATTTTTCTGATTAAACTTTTAAAAATATTATTTTCTCAATTTATTTGAGAAAAGATTTCTCACGGGAAAAGACTTTGTTTACTATAAAAGAGAGAAAGAGGAATACCCCTAGTTTGTTTTTGCTAAGTGCACCTGTTTAGATTGCACAATAGGGGAAGTGGGGAATTCCCCAAGAATGCTAAACTTAGAAACTGAGTCAACTTGTTTATGCTTTGAGATCAAAACATTGTAAGATCAGGGAATTTCCCCATAAAGTTATATACGGAAAGTGATGTAATTTAGATGATGTAATTTTTGTGAAATCTGATTTGATGGTGCTAGGTTATGTTTTATGCATGATGATGATGTAATGATTATTGTTAGAAAGGGGAATCTAGCTGTGAGTAGTTAAATAGTACTTGTGACTGAAGGACTGAGGTCAGCAGTTGCAATCAGCTATACAGTATGGTTATAGCTAGTTTTATCTACAATAATGGTAGATTTATGTTCCACACAGTGCCAGGATTTATTATATTTTCAATTCCATGTGAGCAGAGTGCTGTAATTATTCTACTGTCGTCTTTGAAGCCGAAAGTGCTGGGAATCAAAATAGGATTCCAAATTGTGGACAGATAGAAATTGTGGTGATCATCTTGGACTGATATACTGTGGAATATTAGTGTCGTCGAGGGAATTGTTTAACCTTGTCGTCTTGAACTGCTGGACAAAAGTTACCTTCAGGACTGAGAAGATTCCAATGGAATATTACCTGAGGATTTATAATTGTGACTTTGCATGCTGTCATTTTGAAGTCTTCGCTGTGAGGACATATCATCGTTGAACTGCAACGCCTCTTTTGGACATTAAGTATCAGTTATATAAATTGTGTGTAATTTTACTATATATGTAATGTTGTTTTGGACATACCAAATTCATGAACCAATTACAAATCATTAAAATCTGTTATATCATATAAAATTCAGATCACTTGTGCACAAGGCTCGTTTTATTAGTGTTTGAAGGTATTTCTGACCTTAGACGTCTACGAGACGTCATAACAACGGACATAAACATTTTGCGTTTCAAGCTCCACCTTTAAATTACAATCAGGGATCCCGATTCTAATTACAAAATCGCTTCTTTTATGACAAATACGCATTTTGAGCATTACCACTAGCAGGTATATGGTTAACTAGACAATTACCAACACAAGTGTGCAAAAATCTCACATTTTGAAAATTGGGGTGCTCTTCGAAAAATGTGCTGTTGTTGCTTTAATTTTACATCTTGTACCCAGAAATTCATTAGTAAGGCAGGTTATCATGGCCCAGGACTCAAGACAAGATCTGACCCGCAGAAGAGAAAACCTTGGCACTGCTTAGAATGCAACAGATTCAGCAAGCAGGATGACCCACACGACGGATGCATCATTGTCAACCGTGCAACCGTCTGGACCCCTGTGAGTTGGACGACTTTGGCAAGAAGACCAATGGGAAGAACTGGAGAATGAATGCAAGCTATCAGAGAGGCAGCCGAGTCCCACAAGTGAGCCAGAGCCTTGAAGTTATCATCTGTGGAACAGCAAGATAGGGATCCGGAGCCAAACCACAAAGACCTGCCGTACACAGAACAACCGACAGGAACTATACAGTTATCACTGAGTCATCTGAAAGCATGGCTGAGCAGTCTGTGGGAGTTCTCCCACAACATTCTTCACTCGCAAGAATTCAAGACACTGGTCATTGAGCCATGGCCCAGGTTCTCCACGCACCATGTCTCCAAGTCCACCTCTGCAGAGCAACTGCAAAGACTATGCTGCTGCCGCTGGAACAATCAAACCGCGCCGATCAGCGAGCCTTGAAACCCACCGCTATGCACAAGCCTCACATGGATTATGATCGCCGCGAGACTCCAAGCAATTCCCTCAGTAACCGCAACTAGAGCCACAGTCAGAGCCGCAGTCCCTGACACAAGCAGGCTTCAATGCTGCAAGGTGATTACCGGACTCCAAGCAAGTAGCCATAACAATTGAGACCGAGATCGTCAGACTCCAAGTGAGTCCCACAGAAGCTATGACAGGAGCCGCATGGCTCGCGTACGTGGACTGCAGGAAAAGCTAGCCAGAAAAAATTGTTGGATTGTCCTCGTCTGCCCAGCGGTATACCATCCTCCCAACTGTCTTCCTTTTTTTTTTTTTTTTGAAAAGTTTTTTTTTTTTTATAATTTTTGAGAGAAAAAAGAAAAAAAATTAGAAATTGAAATTAAATCAGAAAAATGGGTAAAAAATGCACCAAAATGCCAAATTAAAAATAATACCTTATTGTATGTCTCACAAAGTGTCGTTATTTGCGAGGTGGTCATCCTTCAAGCACAATTCGCAGTCGCAGTACTTTCTTTTATGCTCCAAGGCCACCAGCCGTAGTAGTCTGGTGTCCAACCACAGAACCTGGATGTTTCATCCACACAATATTTTTGGTGGTTTCTATCTCTTCAAGACCTACTGATTCAGGATCTGCATGATGCCACTGCAGCACCCTTGAGCATTTTGAAATATCCAAGATGGCCAGCAAAATGGCCGCCACGACATATAGTATGCCATATCTCAGCTCCCTGGGCTACTATAAAGCCGGTCTTGGTGGCTTTGGCTAGGTTTTAGGGTTCAAGGAAGTAATTCTGTCATTATCTAACATCAGAAATCATTCTTTACATTGAAATCCAAGATGGCCGCCAAGTTGGCTGACCCAATTCCCACCACAACATACTAATAGTTATATCTCAGCTTCTGTAACATGTATGAGACTGTTTTTTTGTGGTTTTGAGTAGGTTTTGAGGGGCAAAGAAACCCTTCATGAAACCCGACTGTTTATAAAAAAAAAAAGTGCTGAACTTGGCCGTTGATCAAACTAGTTGCTAGAATAACCTATAATATGAAGCTTTACCCGTTGTAGACAATGCGTAAAGATCAGAGTTTCAAGTCACATTTGGAACATGGCTTTATATATTTGTTCTTAAGTGAATAATGCCGAAACCTCAATCTCAAGCATCTTAAAAACTATGACTGAATATACTCAATGTTAAATGTTGAACCACAATTTTCACTTATTCTTCAGTTTTTCCTTTTCATCCTCTCCACCTCTTTCCTCAGCCGCCATGTTTTTCCATCTATTTTGGCATTTACCTATCCTATTACACTCACAATTCACAATAAACACTGCAAGCCAGCTGGGCCGAAGAACGTCTGCATTGTGTTGTGGAACACGGAGGATCAGCTGTACCGCCAGAGTGAATCAGTTAATGTACTTCTGGAGGTGCTGGTGGAACATCATTTGGTACTGTCACAGGCATGATGGGACTTACTTGGTTCGAGTCCACTCAATCTATGAAAAATACTAGGTACACCTGGACAAAATTGCTACAGAAGTAGGGTTGCAACTGCAAATTCCCGGGAATTTTCAGAGCGGAAAATTTCCATGGAAATTTTGGGAATTAACAGGAATTTATGGGAATTTTAGGAAATTTTCAGGAATTTTCAAAACAAGCTTTTGAAATTGATACAAACTATAAGGTCCTTTTGTTCAAATTAGGATATCACTTTGTACAACTGAAATCCTACTGAAGAACATACAAGCAAAAACAAGCATGTTTTAAACAACTGAGAAAATGAATAACCACCAACTCTTTACAAAAACAATACATGTTTGAGTCGGTTTATAATTTTTGTATTCTATCACTCACTGGTCTTGTAGTTTGTATTCTGTTAACTACACACCTTGAGTTCACTTTAGATTATAAGAACTTATCTTCAAAATCAACTTTAACTTTACTTAAAAGGTTTTAACTGTTTCCTGTAACAGGCATGACAATTTTCAGTGGAAATTCAGGCAAATCAGCTGATTTCAGATTTTTTGGAAATCCAAATTTCCACCATTTTTTGTAGCCCATTTTTTAGTTGATTTTACATGCATCAACCCAAAATGCCTCTAAACGGGATACAAATAAATTAAATTTGGATTTCCTTGAAAACCTGAAAATTCTCATGCATGCTGTAATCTTTTTGTGTGCTATACTTGAATTCCTATTCATTTGCAACTGGTTTAAGTAAACCATATCTTGTCAAGTTTTTTTGCTTGCAAATTATCAGCCTGGTTCCAGATTAAAAGAAAAAAAGTGGCATTAATATATTTTAAAAAAAACCAGACTAATTAGAAGTGTTTATACTTTTAATAATTTTTTAATATTCCTGTATTTTATAATGTAAATATCTTGTGATGAATATAGTATCATTTACAGCATACTTGAAAAAAATGCATTAAATATGTAAGAAGTATTGTAAAATTTTGTAATAATGGCCAAAATGAGTCTTGTTCCAGATTTTAGAAACACTACTCATTTATGAGGTTAATTTTCCAGTTATAGCAAAAGTCATATTCAAATGACTAGGACAAATCTTGACAAGGGATGCTTAATATATAACTATTCAAATTTGCCCAAGTTCAAATGCAAATTCTGGGTCCCTAACAACAAATGTGTATTTAAAATATGTTAAGTATGTCCCACAAGAGAAACAAGAGCTTTTGCAATTATTTTTGTGGTAGTGTACTTGTGAATCTCATCTGATCTTTGACGATTTTGGCTTGATTTCTGTTTCTGAAATATCAGCAGCGCAAAACTCACAGATGGGATTTAGAGTGAAGAACCGTTCTAATCACGATGGAAAACTTTAATTTACTAAATCGAGGTCGTCCCCTTCTAATATATTTTCTAATAACCAAATATAGCAAAAATAGCACAAGTTTTAATGCAATTAGCATGTCTTGCCATGCTTCTTTTTTTCTACCTTTTTTGTATGTTTGTTCGGAGAGGTTTATACAACAATTACATACATCAAAAAAACCTTCTGTAGCAGTTTTTTTCCAGGTCAATACCGTAATGAGTGGACTAGCTTCTTTGACACCTCCATAGGTGTATGGATCCAAGAGGGGTGGGTCTTCATTTAATGCTGCCTTCCAAATACATACTTGCAAACGGGCTTGCCATTCTCTGTGAATGCTTCTTGTAGTTTGGTGGCACCTTTACCTATGATGATATTTGATAACTGTCTTATTTTTCCTTCCCCTTTTTAGAACCATACATCATATCGAACGTCAAGTGCTGCAACGTCCAACACAGGTACATAGCTTCTGTGCAAGTTTATCATTTTAAAAGCCTTTCAAAAGCCCTTTTCATCACTACATTTGCTTTGCAAATCCCTCACATGTGAGATTGGTATCGTAACCGAACAAAGCAAGAGCTGCGAGCATTTGTAGTGCATTATATCTCTGCATGCATGCTACTATGCAGTTGCTCCAATGTTATCATGGTATGCTTGGAGCTGGTACCCTCCATCCAGAGATGACAAAAATGGTTACTGGTAAAGTACAGTTTAGCAAGATGACAACATTGGTTGGTAGTAGACACGACTTGTTGGGGCATGATAACATCACAGGCCGCTACTATGATTACAGCATCAGTGTAGTACTACAAGTGGTCGTGCTGGGCAACAACATCAGACCAACTTAGTCCAAATACCCCTCTGCCGCCTCAGCAGGTCGTCCTTTTATAATGTTACTTGGAACAAAGTTCATATTTATCGACCTGATTTTGTCACAGCTGGGTGTTAGATCAAGTGAAGACCTACAAGCCTCCAGTACCACGACTTACCGCAGAAACTTGTAGTGACAGGATCCAGCTTGATCCCAATGAAGACAACATGGGGCTTTTGATAAGCGTAACTTGATCTCAAAACAAATCATAAAGAGGGTGATGTTATCATACCCCAACAGTGGCAACTGTTGCCAATTAGGTGACCATGCAAATCAAAGTAATCTAATGATGAATACCAATGTTTTTTCATCTTGGTCTTGGAGACCAGAACATTCACTATCACCCTATGACAGAACTCCTACTTGGTAGCAATTTTCCATGTAAGGAATTGGGTCACCTTGAACATGATTTGCACAGGAGGTCGGTCCTTTCAACAGAGCAATATGGGCAACCGATGGGGGCTGCGGCCCTCTCCAGCCTGCCAATGTGCCTCTCCATCCCAGCCTGGGCGGATCCATTCTCAATGAGTGCCCATCCTTCCCCCACCATGGTATAGACCTTCTCAAACCCAGCCAGTGAACAGGAGCTGGCTCCACCACTTCAACACATTAGCTTGCCTGCCTCATACGCAAGAAGTTTTCATCTTGCTAGTGTACTTATTACTATTATTAGTAACTCACTTTGTCAACTCTTGATGGAGGGTACTAGCCGCAACGTACCATGATAGACATGGGGCAACTGCCAAAAGCATCTTTAATAGCGCCACAACTATTCACAGGTCATGCTTTATCTGTTGCGATACTGATACTCACATGTGGGGGCTTGCAAGCAAATGTAGTTAAAGTTTTGTTTTGAAAAGGCTTTACACTTGATAAGCTAGGCATGTTTTTGCACAGATGGATGAGTCATTCCGAAGCTATGTATTTGTTGCAGCGTCCTATGTTTAGCAAATCCAAGGGCAATGTCTGATGTTGATATGAAATGTGGACTGTAAAAAGGGGCAAAAGGACCATAATCAATATCATCAAATTTAATACTTGCCACCACTACAGAAGCAATTCACAGAGAATGCCAAGCACGCCCATTTGTAAGTATGATTTGAGGCATCATTTATAATGGACCCCCACTCCTTCTTGGTCCATGCACCTATGGATGGCTCAAAGACGAATCAAACAAGTCCCTTACCCCATGACAGTGTCAAGTGATGTTCTACTACCAGCACCTACATAAGTACATAAACTGATTCACTGCGGATGTAACAGAGCTGATCTAACAACAAAACCAAATCCCAGATGTTCCCTCGGCCCAGCTGGCTTGAACTATTTTTTGTGAGTGTAATAGATAGGCAAATGCCACAATAGATGGATAGACTGGGCTGCTGAGTAGAGCGGTGGAGAGGTTGAAGAGGAAGACTGAAGAATAATCGACAATTGGTGTTAACTTAATGTTTGAATTTACTTCAGGCCATATATTTTAAGAAATTTCAAATTAGGTTTTAACATTATTCACTTCAAACTTTTATCCAAAAGCCTGTCTCCCAAAGTCAACTTGAAACTCTAAGCTTCACACATTGACCATAACGGTTAAGGGTAAATTGTTCTTCCTCCTTGCTCCATCAATCACACGCATAGATGAGTCAGGGTTTGAATTCCAGTGAGAACACAGCTAGTGAACATGTACACTTATTGGCCACGAACAAGTCCTAAGGAACAATTTGCCTGTTCCTTCATATTATAATGTTATTTTAGTAGTAATGATCGATGGTCTTTCAGCAACCGTTTTCTTATAACGGAAGGGTTTTCATGTACGCTAAAAAAAGAAAAAAAAATTAATTCTTTGCCCCCAAAAGCTACTCAAAACCAACCAAAACCACGTCTTCATGGCTACTACTCCCAGAAGTTTTGAGAGTCACTTTTTGTGTGTTGGTGGTGAGCATCTTGGCAGCCATCTGGATTGAAATGTAAACGCAGGCTTTCAGATATAGATAATTACAGAAATTATTTGTTGACCCCTAAAACCTAGCCAAAGCCACCAAGACCAACCTTATATTAGCCCAGGGAGCTGAGATATGGCCTTCTATATGTCCCGGCGGCGGCCATTTTTGGGCACCATCTTGAATATTTCCAAATGCTCAAGGGTGCTGCAGTGACATCATGCAGATCCTGAATAAGTAGGTCTTAAGAGATAGAAACCATTAAAAAACATGGTGTGGACGATCCTTGACTTTCCAGGCTACCAAAAATCTGTGTTTTCGGCACTAGACTAATAGTATATGAACGGTCTCTATGGATCTTTACTACAGCCTATGAACAGACAATGGCGGCACGATTTAGTCTCACAACCATTTCGCGCTGTATAATTTTGTGGAGGAAACGCTAAATTCTAAGCGACTAAGATTGCACCTTTTGCTTTAAAATTTAATTTTAAAACTTGCTGTTCAACACCAATCCGGGTTGCTCTTCTCTGGCTATATGTAAATTATTGTTTTTGGTAGCAAAAATTGAGATTTTCCAGAGAGATTTACAGAGTATTTTTACTTGCAAAGATTTTGTGTTCCTCTTCAATTTGGTATAGGTCGTTAAAACTTTTGGTGATATTTGTGTACTGCATGATTACCTTATTTCACATGTTATTCTCTTGTTTCAGATTTTCGAGCAATAGATGGGACTGTAATATTACCTTAGGGGCCAGACAATGCACCCACCAAGAAACATTTGAAAGTGGTCAGAAATAATGTCCACACCAGAGAAGTTCAACTACTGGAGCAATTTGGTAAAAAACTAGGTGTTTGCTTACACTGCTAGTGGTCCACTTGTTTAGGTCTTCATACAAAGCAGGTAAAGGTATAACTTATATAGTTTATAATAGTTTATTTAGGATCTCACTTATATAACAGTGGCACTCATCAGAACTGATGGTGCGTCCAAAGCAACAATTTACAAGGCAAAGCACAGTATACATGTACAAGAAATTATCATTAAAAAGTACAATAACCTACTACAAATCACTTTATTCAGCATTTCCAAGCTGATACAAGCACTAACCAAAATTGTGTTTAGTTAATGGACACTGAAGAGAATAGCGACAAATACAAACACAAGTTAAATCAATAAAACCTTCTGTAGCAGTTTTTTCCAGGTCATACCGTAGATTGAGTGGACTATCTTCTTTGAACCATCCATGGGTGCATGGATCCAAGAGGGGTGGGTCCCCATCTAATGATGCCTTCCAAATACATACTTGCAAACGGGCTTGCCATTCTCTGTGAATGCTTCTGTAGTTGGTGGCAAAGCCTTTACCTATGATGATATTGATAACCTGTCTTTTTGCCACTTTTGAGAACCATACATCATATCGAACGTCAAGTGCTGCAACGTCCAACACATGTACAGTAGCTTCTGTGCCAAGTTTATCAAGTTTAAAGCCTTTCAAAAGCACTTTCACTTACATTTGCTTTGCAAATCCCTCACATGTGAGATATGGTATCGTAACCGAACAAAGCAAGAGCTGCGAGCATTTGTAGTGCATTATATCTCTGCATGCTACTATGCAGTTGCTCCAATGTTTATCATGGTATGCTTGGAGCTGGTACCCTCCATCAAGAGATGACAAAATGTTACTGTAGAAGTACAGTTTAGCAAGATGAAAACATTGGTGGTAGTAGCTACGACTTGTTGGGGCATGATAACATCACAGGCCGCTACTATGATTACAGCATCAGGGGTAGTACTACAAGTGGTCGTGCTGGCAAGCAACATCACCAACTCAGTCCAAATACCCCTCTGCCACCTCAGCAGGTCGTCCTTTTATAATGTTACTTGGAACAAAGTTCAGATTATCGACCTGATTTGTCAACAGCTGGTGTTAGATCAAGTGAAGAGCCTACAAGCCTCCAGTACCACGACTTACCGCAGACTTGTAGTGACAGGATCCAGCTTGATCCCAATGAAGACAACATGGGGCTTTTGATATAGCGTACTGATCTCAAAACAAATCATTAAGGGGCTGATGTTATCATACCCCAACAGTCGCAACTGTTGCCAATTAGGTGACCAGTTGCATCAAAGTAATCTATGATGATACCAATGTTTTCATCTTGGTCTTGGAGACCAGACCAATTCACTATCACACCTATGACAGAACTCCTACTTGGTAGCAATTTCCATGTAAGGAATTGGTCACCTTGAACAGGATTCGCACAGGAGTCGGTCCTTTCAACAGCAATATGCACCGATGGGGGCTGCGGCCATCTCCAGCCTGCCAATGTGCCTCTCCATCACAGACTGCGGATCACATTCTCAATGAGTGCCCTACCTTCCCCCACCAGTGGGTATAGACTTCTCAAACCCCAGCCAGTGAACAGTGAGCTGGCTCCACCAACTTCAACACATTTAGCTGCTGCCTCATACGCAAGAAGTTTTCATCTTGCTATTGTACTTATACATTATTAGTAAACTCACTTTGTCAACTCTTGATGGAGGGTACTAGCTCGCAACGTACCATGATAGACATTGGGGCAACTGCCAAGAAGCATGCTTAGATAGCGCCACAACTATTCACAGGTCATGCTTTATCTGGTTGCGATACTGTAGCTCACATGTGGGGGATTGGCAAAGCAAATGTAGTTAAAGTGTTTTTGAAAGGCTTTAAACTTGATAAGCTAGGCACTATTTTTGCACAGATGGATGATGTCATTACAGAAGCTACTGTATTTGTTGCAGCGTGCTATGTTAGCAAAGCCAAAGGGACAATGTCTGATGTTTGATATGAAATGTGACTGTAAAAAGGGGCAAAAGGACAAGTATCAATATCATCAAATGTAAATACCTTGCCACCAACTACAGAAGCATTCACAGAGAATGCCAAGCATGCCCATTTGCAATTATGAATTTGGAAGGCATCATTATATATAGGACCCACTCCTCTTGGATCCATGCACCTATGGATGGCTCAAAGACGAATCAAACAAGTCCCTTACGCCCATGACAGTGTCAAGTGATGTTCTACCAGCACCTACATAAGTACATAAACTGATTCACTGCGGATGTACAGCTGATCTACACCAAAATCCAGATGTTCTTCGGCCCAGCTGGCTTGAACTATTTTTTGTGAGTGTAATAGGATAGGTAAATGCCAAAATAGATGGATAGACTGGGCTGCTGAGTAGAGCGGTGGAGAGGTTGAAGAGGAAGAACTGAAGAATAAGCGACAATTGGTGTTCAACATTTAATGTTGAGTATTCAGCCATAGATTTTAAGAAATTTCAAATTAAGGTTTTAACATTATTCACTTCAGAACTTTTATAAAAAGCCATGTTCCCAAAGTCACTTGAAACTCTAAGCTTCACACATTGACCATAACGGTTAAGGGTAAATTGTCTTCCTTGCTCCATCAATCACACGCATAGATGAGTCAGGGTTTGAATTCACAGTGAGAACACAGCTAGTGAACATGTACACTTATTGGCCACTGTACAAGTCCTAAGGACAATTGCCTGTTCTTCATATTATATGTTATTTTAGTAGTATGATCGATGGTCTTTCAGCAACCGTTTTTCTATATAAACGGAAGGGTTTCATGTAAGCTAAAGAATTAATTCTTTGCCCCCAAAGCCTACTCAAAGCCACAAAAACCAGTCTCATGGCTACTCCAGAAGTTGAGATGTAACTTTTTGTGTGTTGTGGTGAGCATCTTGGCAGCCATCTTGGATTTAAATGTAAACGAAGGATTTCAGATATTAGATAATTACAGAAATTACTTTGTTGACCCCTAAAACCTAGCCAAAGCCACCAAGACCAACCTTATAGTAGCCCAGGGAGCTGAGATATGGCCTTCTATATGTCGTGGCGGCCATTTTGGCAGCCATCTTGAATATTTCCAAATGCTCAAGGGTGCTGCAGTGACATCATGCAGATCCTGAATAAGTAGGTCTTAAGAGATAGAAACCATTAAAAAAACATTGTGTGGACGATACTTCCAGGTCTAACCAGAAATCTGGGTTTCGGCACTAGACTATAGTATATGACGGTCTGCTTTGATCTGTACTACAGCCTATGAACAGACAATGGCGGCACCGATTTAGTCTCACACCAGTTCCGCGCTGTAGAAATTTTGTGAGGAAATGCTAAATTCTAGCGAGTAAGATTGCACCTTTGCTTTTAAAATTTAATTAAAACTTGCTGTTCAGCACCAATCGGGTTGCTTCTCTGGCTATATGTAATTATGTGTTTTTGGTAGCAAAAATTAAGAGATTTTCCAGAGAGATTTACAGAGTATTTTTACTGTAGTAAAAGATTTGTTCCTCTTCAATTTGGTATAGGTCGTTAAAACTTTTGGTGATATTTGTGTACTGCATGATTTGACCTTATTTCACATGTTATTCATCTTGTTTCAGATTTGCGAGCAATAGATGTGGACTGTATTACCTTAGGGCAGTACATGCAACCCACCAAGAAACATTTGAAAGTGTCAGAATATGTCACACCAGAGAAGTTCAACTACTGGGAGCAAGTTGGTAACAAACTAGGTTTTGCTTACACTGCTAGTGGTCCACTTGTTAGGTCTTCATACAAAGCAGGTAAGGTATAAACTTATATAGTTTATAATAGTTTATTAGGATCTCACTTTATAACAGTGGCACTCATCAGACTGATGGTGCGTCCAAAGCAAATTACAAGGCAAAGCAACAGTATACATGTACAAAGAAAATTACATTTAAAAAGTACAATAACCTACTACAAATCACTTTATTCAGCAGTTCCAAGCTGAAACAAGCACTAACCAAAATTGTGTTTAGTTAATGGACACTGAAGAGAATAGCGTACAAATACTAAACACAAGTGAAATCAATAGTTAATGTTGTCTAGCATAACTGAATGTGTGGTCCGTAGTTGGAGAAAGACATATACAATTTTAATATAACAAAAATTAGATTCTGGCAAAAGAGAACACATTTGATAGGACTATATATAACTGAGCAACTCTGATCTGTGTTTCCATGCACGTTTTATGTAGTTCTTAGAATTTGTATCAAATATGCGACATAAATCATTGTCAACAACAAACAAGTTTTCAAGCATGAGAAAATATTTAACTTCATCACTACTGTATCACCAATACCAAAACATAGTGAAATTGTGAGTTGCGAGTTCATTTTTAAGATTATTCATTTCATCCTCTCTGATATCAGTAAGGCACACATGCCCAAGACACACACAGATACAGACATGCATGCCATGTTCCCACAGACACACACACATACAACACCCACATTCATAAATACATACTTTCACAACTGATTTTACACAGACGACCGAGGAAGGAGACACACTCCAAACCGTAGTTTTAATTTGATTTTTCCTGGAGGACTGTAGATCTGACTGTAGACATCCAAATGCAGACAACACCCCACACCTGTGGGTTTTAAATGTTTTGCAACTCTCATGTACTGTCTAGCTCTGTCAATCTTGGGCATCCTGAAAAATTTGTGGCCACAATTTACAGTGAAAATTCAAATGTGTGTCCATGTTTGATGGTGAAGATACACATGTATCCAGGTCTGGCAAGTCAGTGGATTTTGATTTTTTAGAACACCATAGCATAAGAAAACATTTTTGCTGTCTTTCAGCTTGAGTGATGGAAGTGTTAAACCATACTTGAACAGAATGGACCCTTGTGGAATCACACCACTAAATAAACTAGGTGTAGCAGACGACGTCAGTGCCGAGACAGTGTTGGCGTCCCAAATATGGCCCTTGCCTAATAGTCCAATAATTGTATGATTTGACCCCACACAAATTACAACAGAAAACAATTTTGGTGTTAATATACTCTGAAATAGTCCAAAAATAATATATTAAAAGTCTACCAAAATCAACCTAGTGGAACATGTAGAAATAAGGGGGGGCAACGTTTGTACAGGGGTAAAAAATTAGAATTGTTCGAATTGATTTAAATGATGTACCAATTTATTGGGCTACTCCTAAGGTTTAAAAAAAGGTATAGTTTGCCCTATCTACGCGTTATAGTACAATAGGCTCATAACAGTTCAAGGTCATCCTGGGGTAAAATTCATAGAATGGTCCGATTTTGATCGGACTGGTTGTAAACTGTTAAATTTGTCCCACTAGATAAGTAAATGTAAATAGATTCTTTGTTTGAACTTTCTATATAAGAATTACAGAGATATGACTAGTGACCTCCCATAGACCCTGTAGCCCCCAGTCACATTTTGCATTCCAATTATGCAACAAATATTATAGATGGTGCAACCAGTATATTTTCGGGTTCTGTACCATTAGACGAACAATTTGACACCATTTTTATAACGAACAGATATATCTGAAAATTTACCCCCATTGTGACCTTGAACCTATTTTGACTCATAACTATTGAACTACAACCTGCAGATATGGCAAACTATACCTTTTTTTAATCCTGGAAATGTAACGAACAGGTTGGCATACTTTTCGACGCGTTTTGATACTTTTCATATTTTGACCCCTGTATAAACCTTACCCCCTTAAAAATATTTGTTCCACTCCTTTGATTTTAGTAGACTTTTGATATGTTGTTCACCCTCGCGCTTTAGCGCAACGAGGGTGAAAAGTCATGATGGACGAGTCTCGATTTCGTATGTGTGACGACTTTCAGGGGCTTCATTTTTGATCGTACGTCGATGAAATTTTGGTAGTGGGTAGGGATGGATATGGGTCGAGTTTCCATAGAGCAATTTCCCGAAATCGGAGTGTGTTTTGGCCGCTCGGAGCGGTTTTTGGGCTGTGGATCTTTTCGAATTGGAGGGAAATTGGTAATATGCCGTGAAGTTACGACTATGCGTCGTGCATTTAGATTACGCCCTGCCGAGGTCTGGCATTTGACAAAGAATTCTCGCTGTGTTCATCTCTGGTTCTATTAGACGTCGATCGAGTCGTGTTCCTTTTCATGAGTATGCCTATCATATGAATGGTGTTTGTAAGCTCCGTCTATTCAAGGGTATCACCGAAAATAATAACGTCAACAGATTTCCCTACGGCGGTCCATGTTCAGGATTTCCCACGGTTTGTAGCTCTGTGTCATCAGACTCCGAGAGTTAATGACCAAATGATGGGCGCGGGCGACATCAAACATTTTCCACGGTGCTACGGCACTAGGCCGGCGAGTAATTTAATATGCACGATCTTACTTTCCGCACCGCCGTAAGTCATGAGGAGGGTTTGTGCACCAAATTGATTTGTATATTACAACCATGTGATCTCGTTTATTTTGCCGTTGGCCCCGGGTTCACCATGGAGAGTCGATTACAACATTACGTGCCTCGTTGATTTAAAAATCATATGTGCCCTTGCCGGCCAGTCCGGCCAGCAGGTCCAGGACTTGCGGGCATCAAAAGAGGGACCTTTCCACAGCGTGCGTAGTACGGTTTGGACGTGTGTTGAAAGTTCAAGTTTTCAACCAACGACATGACAATTTAAGTCGGTCATACTAGTATTGGAAAACAACAAATATGACAATTTTGATTAGGACGGAACGAAAAAAATGATTTAGCACAGGTGGGGATTCACATGCAATAGTCCTACCGTCTCTGTATGCACGGGCTGAGGGCTGTCATTCACAGTCAACACGGGAGTCAACATTGCACAGAGTGATGTACAGCGAGGGAAGAGGGCTACCATACCACCTTCTTACAGGACAAGGAGTATGTGGTCGCTATCTCTATAGTTATTATTCTGACAGCTGTAGGACATTTTGCATGTTGCCATGTGCAATAGTGATAGCTTAGCGAATCATAACAAAAATAAACAGGTGAGTGGCATTGATTAGTACAACGGAGAGTCTTACTGAAATTTCGGGCATGTCAGAACGAGTCATAATCTTTGTCATTTCACATTTACGAATCCACCATAATTTGTCGTGCCGACCACCAATGTCAAAAAACGACGTTAAAGTTCCCTGTACTAGGAATTGATGATGGGGGCCAGCTTCAACCAGTACTCTACAGATTGGACTGATCATTGATCGTGTAATATTTATTTTTAATCTTCATAGTCTGTTTCAGTACAAAACACACTCAGCACTAGATTGTCCATGTTCATTGATGGTGTCACTAATGAAAACCGGGGAAAAATACCTACATTGTGCGCAGCAGGTACAGGTGCAACGAGGACGATTTGCCATATCAGGGCCTCAAAAATCGAATGTATCTGATTTGTGCCCTGATGTAAAGCTTTCTACCAAAAAAATTATCCCCTACTGAAAGGATTAAGCCGAAAAATGTGCTTTGGTTACAAAGAAATGTGAAATTTCTAATTCGTAGAGCAAATACGAATCACCTATGGGTTATATTGAAAATAAGCGAATCAAAGAATCACCTGTTTCTCTCTTTTTAGAATTTCTGTTGTAGGCCAAATATCAAAGGTAAGGAAGTTATTGCGGTCTAATCTATATGAAGTTACTATTATGCACACTATGGGGTGTTGCCTCAAAAATCTCTCGTTGTACCTTTGAACAACCTTGTGCGGGGTGGATCCACCACAAGCACAGAATTATGCACAAATGTTTAATCTGATCAGTTACGGGGTCAAAGCGCCTGAGGCATTTAACGGTAGCGTGGTCAAGAATTAAAATTTTAGGCGTCGCCATTGGTTAACCACGTAGGCTTGAAAAACAAAATTATACACAAAAATCTTTTTTGTGTGTGTTTCGAAGTTAATATTTCTTATTCCAAAAACTGCCTGTACGAAACAAAACCACTCGTAGGGTTGATGCTGATTATGATGACATCACGGACAAGGTAGTATATTGCTGTAGTCTATTGATGCTTTATGAGTGCTGTATTATTTGAGACTTGGCCGCCATCATCTGGCGGACATCGCAATCTGGTTGGTAAACCAATAAGATTCAACTTATGAAACTTCCGGGTTTTGTTGGTTTTACACGTGCATGCACCCGCGTTAGTGTTTATGACAATGCATATTTATGCCATAGCAAATGAAGGTACAATAAATATCTAGGAGCACCGTAGGCCAGACGACCGCGAGGCATATTCTATGCAGTGAAATTGGTGCGTGATCATGATCATTTCTGTAAAATCCGTCATATTTATGGATGTGAAATCAATGAAGACTGAAGAGCATTGTAATTAGAGTAGTAATCAAAATATACCACCTGTCATTAATTTTTTTCACACAACCGGGTATCCCGTGTGGAGATTTTAAGCCCGGTACTCGGACATCGCGGGCGGGTACCAGGGATTCAGTCACAGCCTTGTGTCTGTGTAAAAACTACTATGCCATACATCTTGTGTGTGAATCATATGGAGAGGAAGGGTGGGTTGTTGGATAGGGGGAAGGGTGGGTTGTTGGATAAGGGGAAGGTGGGGTGTTGAGGGAGCCAGGTGGGGGTTGGGGCGGGGTGGGGTGCACCACGGAGGGGGTGGCGTGGGGTACATCGGGGTAGGGTGGGGTGACCCCATGTGACCTTCATAACCCCATGTGACCTTCATGACCCCGTGTCACCTTTGTGACCTCATGTGACCTTGTAACCCCATGTGACCTCATGTGACCTTGGTGACCTCATGAAACCATGGTGACCTCATGGGACCATGGTGACCTCATGGGACCATGGTGACCTCGTGTGACCCTGGTGACCTCATGTGACCCTGGTGACCTCATGGGACCCTGGAGACCTCATGGGATCCTGGTGACCTCATGGGACCCTGGTGACCTCATGGGACCTTGGCGACCTCCTGTCACCTTTGGTCCCATTTACAAGTCAGTGCAGCGGGGAGGGGTTGGGTGGGCTTCGTCGAGGAGGGCGTGGGGTGTGTCGGGGAGGGGCACGGTAGGGTGCATCGGAGGGTGACCTTTGTGACCCCATGTGACCTTTGTGGTTAATGTGCCTTGTGAACCCACATGACCTCATGTGACCTTGTGTTACCTTGGTGTTACCTTGGTGTCCTCATGTTACCTTGGTGTCCTCATGTGACCTCATGTGATCTTGGTGACCTCATGTGACCTTGGTGACCTCATGTGACCTTGGTGACCTCATGTGACCTTGGTGACCTCATGTGACCTTGGTGACCTCATGTGACCTTGGTGAACTCATGTGACCTTTGTGACCTTGGTGACCTCATGTGACCTTGGTGACCTCATGTGACCTTGGTGACCTCATGTCACCTTTGGCCCCATTCACAAACCGGGACGACAGACAACACCAATGGTCCAACGACCATGATGTATGTTTTTGTAAATTGACACAGAAATTCACTGCATACTTCCTCAAATCAAGTTATTAGTACTGAAACAAATATATTTGGATATGTACGGTGTTGTAGGAGGTACTTATATTGCTTTTCTTTCATGCTTACACCAATTTTGAACCCCCAACCCATATCTTTATACTATTGGTTTATTCTTGGTCTTGTTCACATAATGTTCAGAGACGTTTGATAACATTGGTTGCTCCATCGCTTAGAATAGTAGTACGCGTTCACTAGGCACTACCAGTTTTCACTGTGTAGGGGTCCGTTCCCGAAATTCAGTTGTAATCGTCTTGCCTGAGTGGACTAATTTGTCCAAAGCACTGTGTAACAGGCATGAAAAGATTTTATGTAGGACATATGCATATATGATTACACACGAGTTTGGGGGACGAACCACAGGTTACTATTAAATCAACAGTACAAAATGTAAGGTTAGGCTTTTTATTTTGTGTCAAAAATCAAAAAATTGGGATGAATTCATTATTCTGCCACCATATCCACCATGCAGTTTATTCCTTTGAGGCTGCCAAATTCATAGGATAGGCACAATAATAAATTCTTTCCAAATCAATCAAATCAATCATGGACATGTCCTTCCATAGTCATTATGGTCATAGACATGAAATACATTAAGAGGGAGTTGGGAATCGGTAGGAAGGGTGTTTGAATAAGTAGGAACGGGTAGGAAATGGGTCGATAGGGTGTTGCGAATGAGTGGGGGAACGATGAGGGTGTTGACCCTTGAGAACAAGGAGAGTGATAGGAATGAGGGTGTTGGGAATGGGAGTTAGGATGTTTAAGGAAGGGGAGATATTGGGAAGGGGAGATATTGGGGAGGGAAAGGGAGATATTAGGTAAGGGTAGGTGGGATGTTGGGGTGGGTACATAGGATGTTGGGGAAGGGGTACATGGGATGATGGGGATGGAGTACATGGGATGTTGGGGAAGGGGTAGATGGGTTGTTTTAGAGAGGGAAGGTGGGATGTTGGTAGAGGGGTAAGGTGGGTTTCCAACATATTTTTTTGCTTACTTAGATACATGTATGTGCTACATCAGGGTTGGCTTCAGGGGATGGCACCAAGAATATCAAAATTCAGAATTTTAAACAGGTTTTTAAAGCAATACATTGCATTAATTTTTTTACCTACATGAGTTAATCATGTCATTTTCCCCCCTCCTAAGCTGCCGCCACCCCTGTACTATAAATTGTAAGCGAGGGTTACATGCATCGTTGATGCTCTCGTTTTTAAAGGTATTCTCAATACAATTCTGTTGGAATTGATTCTGTTGCAATTAGCGTTGGGTTAAGGCAGCATTCATTCTATTTTGACTGGTCTATAAATGAAGAGTCACAAAATGTTGATAAGTTGTGTCTTTAAATGAAATTTGAAATTAATCATGATGTGTGGACAAGTAACAAACCATTTGAGTGGTAAATATTTTGTCTGTGAAATTTTTGTACAATTTCTGAGGGTTTGGGGGAAACTGTGAAATTTTAATCTCTAGTAACATTCAACAGGCGTGGACGTTTTGAAAACATGCAAATCTTTCAATGCTCTGTAGCTCAAAAAATCAGCCTTCATCATATGACTTTTTCATTTTTGTTGAAGAGCTATGGTCCTAATCTTCCCAAAAAATTCAGTTTTGAAATTACCAGTCGCTTTATAGCCGAGAAATTGACGTTTGGTGAGAGGTCATTTTGTACACAAGTCTATGGGTACACAAATCCTACAGATTTCATGCATCACATATAAATGGATATGGCCCAAGCCTTGTTTTGAGTCAGGTCACAATAAACTTGAATGTTGTCTGCAATGTGTAAGCATCAATCTTTACTCTAGAGATCAATTTGAGCCGATTTAAGAAGTTTGCAGGTAGATTTTGTGAGTTAGGTGCCAATATTGAGATCGAATCAGTCCCTAGCCTATGTATATGTAGTTTAGTGGGTAGAAAGGGGTCTCATGCACCCCCCTGAAATAAATTTCTAATCAATGTCTCTATATCAGAAAAATGCGTAGAAAACGATTAGCTATATTAAAAAATTCAAAAATTGTCCCACGTGCCATTTTTAGGTAAATTTATGCAATTAGGATCGCCATTACAGAAAAATATAGTTTTCACCGTATATCAACAACAAGAAACAGAAATTGTTCTTCTAGAGCCATTGTGACCGCTTGCCATGCATATTTGTATTGTTGTGTGGCTTCGGATCGAAGATGGTAGCCAACATGGCCGCCTCAAAGATCTACAAAGTATAAAAGTGCTAAATGCCTATATTATTTAGTCGTATGGTCATCAAATGAGAAAATAAATTTTTATATCTGCCTTTTTTGCTTAGTAAGTATATTTAATATTCAATATGTCGGCCAACTTGTCCGCCTTCAAAATGTGTTAAAACTTAGAAATACCTTATTTGGTCCCCAAATTAGGATGAAAATGTGAATTAAAGTATGAGAAATGTGCGTTTGAGCAATTAAAACTCAAAGCTGGTATTTTTGTTTGGTTGACTTATTTGAAAATCGGATGGCGGCTAATATCACCAAGTTCAAAAATTTTAAAAGCGGCTGTAGTAGCCGACATCTTGAATTTAAGAAATACTACTATAACAAAATGGCAGTTATGAGTTACTAATGATATTAGACCTATTTTAATTTGCACTTTTATCATTCTTTCTGGGTGCTATGCCTAGATACGACAAAAATGTGGTAATTTGTAAGGTTTAAATTGTTTGAATGTGGCCATTTTGACCGCCATCTTAAATTTTGACAAACAAAATTGCCAGCTGTGTGTTTATACTGATCAAACACATATATCTCATGCTTTAATTTAGACTTTTATTATTATTGGTGAGATGACATATCTAGTTAGAAGGCAATTTTCCTGGGTTCAAAAGATTCTTGATGGGGAGAAATTGGTCGTTGCATTGAATTTTAAGAATGCATATCATACAAACAAGATAGATATGAGTTTCTTGTGGTCAAAGGCATACATCTCTTATTGAAATTTATAATTATATTATTATTTTTGACTATCTATATATTAATACCGGTGGTCTATCTGTCTGTGTGTCTGACCGTGTCTATTTTCTCAGAGACCGAGGGTCGCACGGTCCTAAAACTTGGTGGGTGGGTGCCCCTTGACCGAACGAAGACCGAGTTCATATTGGTTAGTGGATCAAAGGTCATCGGGGTCATTTGAGGTCAAGGAGGTCAAATAGGGTAAACGATGGTGTACGGACCTGAAACTTGGTGGGGTCGATTGTTGACGCCGGGTCATTCAAGCCAGGTGATTGCGAAACCCGGGTGATCGCGAAACCCGGGGACCGCCTAGTACAATTAAATAGTACAGGTATACATCGTTTTTATGTTTTACAGATCGTTAGAGCGGCCATGTTGGCTGCCATCTTGGACCCAAAGCAAGATAATACAAATCTGATCGACAAGAGTTCACAATGGCTTAGGAACAACATTTTGTGTTTTCTTGTTGTTGAGATATGGTTTTTCTGTAATGGCGATCCTAATTTGCATAAATTTACATAAAAATGGTAGATGGGACAATCTTTGAATTTTTTAACATAGCTAATTGTTTCCTACACGTTTTTTCTGATATAGAGACATAGATTAAAAATTTATTTTGGGGGGGGGGTGTGCACGAGACCCCCTTCTACCCACTAAACTAATGCTTGACCACAGGTTTTTACTTACGACATGACTCACTATCGTAGCCGTACACAGTCACTGTGTTAGTGATCAAAATTTTGCAGCCGTGCACTCTCGTATGTGTACAATGTGTACTCTATTCATTTTCAAAATGCTCACATTCAAGAGGGGCAGGCCTATATAGCCTAGGCTTAGGTCTAGTACGTCAGAGCATGCATGTTCTATACCAAAATCGCTACTGTTAGTGCTAAAGGTCACAAACTAAACCCAATTTGGGCAAGTTTGGTATCATATTAAAGATAACAAAATTATCTATTCAGTGATAGCTAACACATTGAATTTCTTGAAAGTATAAGTTGGCACTGTGCCAAAAAATTTTGAATTTTTACAATTTTTTATTATTTTAGTTTTGACATTTTGAAGCACGTTCACCCAATGTGTTTTAACCCTCGCCTTAACAATTAAGCCTCTTTTGTAACACGGTTTACCAAGGAGAAGATGGTTGCCACCCCCTTCGAGAATTTGTTATAAAGCACCCGATGCTTATGATTTTGATACCAATGGATAGCTATGGTCCTCTTCTTTTCATTGATACCAGCATAAGTACTAACATACTTAGTATGGCGTCACAATGACGCCATAAACTCCACAAGTCGACAGAATTGGCATTTTCCACAGAAAATAGGCGAAAATCCAATTTTGCGCTAAAAAGTTAGGAATACCAGATATTCACGCAGTTTTCAGCTCTAAATGGTGTCAGTTGAATAGTTTTATATAAGCATAAGCATTTAGAGCCATAATGTGCATAATATTTTCAAAAATGCACCCCCACCCTTCGACTTTAGATGGCATTCCCCTGAGACTAATATTAGTCTCAGCATACCCTAACCACGGTGAAGGTGCTACCTTCATTTTTTTGCTAAAATGACTGGTAAGGATGAGAAAATGATTGCTCTGAAGCTTGTTAGGAAAGGTTTTGGCATTTTAGCTCACCGTAGCAAAGCCCCCTCCTCCTTGGTAAGACGTGGTTAATTTTGCCCTTTATTTCTGGTGGTGGTGTTGTTTATAGACCATAACGGGGATAAACACTAATGGAATTTTGGGAAATTTAGTATCACATTAAAGCTATAAAGCTAATAGCATTAGCTTTAATGTGATACCAAATTTACCAGTTTGACTTAAATCTTTCAAAATCTGGATGCATACATGTACATGCCAAAAATTATTTTTTTGATTTTTTATGAAACAATTTCCTATCGTAATTAAAAATACACGGTGAATAATGCAATATTTCCACTAATTATCATAAATATAGGTATCACCGACCAACACTTTGTTTAGTCACTCTGTTCCTTTTTAGAGTTATTGCATTAAAAAAATTAACAGGATGGATATAATATCGTAGAAAAGAAAACATGATTATCTGAAGTATTTTCATCATTGCTTTTGTTCAATAATATCATACAGATGTACAATGAATATGCATCATCATCATAGCATAAATGAATTTAATAAACATTTTGAATAGATCATTGGTGGAATTTTACTATTTGATATAAGTGACCATCTTCCAAACTTCACTTTAACTAAAATCACCTGGATTCAACTAAAACTAAGAACTTTAAATTAGCTAGAGATTTTTCAAATGAAAATATTAGAGCACTAAAAAATGCTATGTCTGACCTTAATTGGAATTGTCTAATGAAGTATGACAATGTTAATGACGCTTACAACAGTTTTATTGAAATGTTTAATATATTACTGGACAAGCATGTGCCACTTAGAAAGAAGATAAATACATCTAAATCTAAATCAAGTTTACCATGGATAACAAAAGAGTTAATTAAACTAATTAACAAGAAAAGCAGGCTTTATAAACAATACATAAAGAAAAGAACTCTTCAAAATAAAACTAAATATAAAACACTCAATAACAAAGTTAATACTAGTAAGCTCCTAAGAGCTGCTAAAAAGAACTATTTTACAGCTCAACTGGAAAAAGAAAAAACAAACATTAAAAACACCTGGAAAATACTAAATAACATAATTAATAAAAAACAAACTAGAACATGTAATAAGAATTTAATTTAAATGGACAAATTATAAACAATCCTGAACAAATTTCAGAACATTTTAATAACTTCTTTATAAACATAGGCCCTAATCAAGTTTCACAAATACCAGATACTAATACTAATTTCTCCACTTATCTCTCTAACCCAGTAAAGAGTTCCATGTTCTTTGCTCCAATCACAGAGGATGAAGTTATTGAAGTTATTAATAATTTAAGTACTAAAAAAACCCAGGTCATGATGGCATCACAGGTTTCATCATTAAAAAACTTGCCCGTGAATTAAGTGTTCCCCTTACCACCATTTTCAACATGTCACTAACAACTGGCATTGTTCCAGACCAACTTAAAATTGCCAGAGTTGTTCCCATTCATAAAAAAGATAGTACTAATATATTCACTAATTACAGGCCAATTTCAGTACTTCCAGGTTTTTCAAAAATATTAGAGCGTCTTGTTTTTAACAGATGTATTTCATTTATGGACAAGCACAACATTCTTTTTGAAAACCAATTTGGATACCGTCCTAAACATTCTAAGGAGTATGGCAATAGCCAAGCTTGTAGATAAAATTGTGCAAGCTTCTAATAGTAATCAAACAACTGCTGGTGTATTTTTGGACCTTTCCAAGGCATTTGATACCATCAATCATGACATCCTTTTAGCTAAAATGCATCACTATGGCCTCATAGGTATTGTCTTGGATTGGTTCAAAAATTACCTTACAAACAGAGCACAATATGTTGATTATAACGGTCATAAATCTTCAACAAAACATATTGACACTGGAATGCCCCAAGGCTCAATTTTAGGGCCCTTGGGATTTATTATTTACCGTATATGGGGTGGGGACTTCAATTTTGTTCAAGATCCAGTCTGGGACAAGAAAGGGGGTAGGGCCCATACTCATATCAATTCCCGCAACAAAGTTGCAGATATTATGAATGCTTATGATCTTATTGATGTTTGGAGAAGAAGAAATCCCAATGTTTATAGATACACCTGGCATTCAAATTCGAACCCTCCAATCCGCTGCCGATTGGATTATCATTTAGTCTCTTTTAATCTTTTAGCACAGATTGATGAATGTGACATTTCACATGGTTTTAAAACAGATCATTCAGCTGTCAGTATTAAAATTGCAATGGTTGATGAAGCCAGGGGTAGAGGTTTTTGGAAACTAAACACTTCTCTGTTGAATGATATTGAGTATGTTAATATGATTAAAAAATGTATTGAGGAGGTGAAAAATGATGACCGGAATAAGGATTTGAATCCTAATTCTCTATGGGATTTTTTAAAATGTAATATTCATTCAAAAATGATGGAATTTTCTGCTCATAAATCTAGAAAGAGGAAGGTCAAGAAGGAGAACTTGGTTAAAAAGATTAACACTTTAGAATATCAATTTGATTTGAACCCTTCAGATAATACTTTAAATGCTCTTAAGAAATGTAAATTGGATTTAGAAAACATTTATAAGGTTAAAACCGATGGTTGTATGATTAGGGCTAGAGCTAATTGGATGGAATATGGTGAATGGAATACCAAATATTTTGTTAATTTAGAAAAAAGAAATCAGAAGCAGAAGGTGATTACAAAACTTCATTCTCATACAGGTGAAATCCTCACTAAAGGTAATGATATTCTTAATGAGGAATTTTTTTTATCAACAGTTGTATTCTTCCAGTGATCCTCCAAACTTCAATACTGAAAACTTTCTTGGTGATGTTGAGTTTTGTAAACTCAATTATGATGCTAAGTTAATGTGTGAAGGGCTGATCACTGTTAAAGAATGCAAGGAAGCCTTGCAAACAATGCCAAATAACAAATCGCCAGGTACGGATGGTCTTCCCGCTGATTTTTACAAATGTTTCTTCAATGATACTGCTGATATTCTGGTTAACGCTTTTAATTTTGTCTTTTCATAATGGCACTTTGTCCAATGATCAATGTAGGGGGGTTATTTAATTCCAAAGAAGGATAAAGACCCGTTTTTTTTAAATTGGAGACCCATTTCATTACTAAACACAGACTACAAAATAATAACCAAATGTATTGCCCTTAGATTAAAAAAAGTTTTGCCTAGTATCATTCACTCTGATCAAACTGGTTTCCTCAAGGGGTGTTTCATTGGGGAGAACATTAGGTTAGCTTTGGATGTTATAGACCATGTGAATAAAAACAATTTGGCCTGTTTAATGTTTCTAATCGATTTTGAAGAGGTATTCGATAAAATTGAATGGTCCTTTTTATTTAAAGCACTTAATGACCTGATAAATTGGGTCAAGGTTTTCTATAATGGTATTACTTCCTGCGTCATGAATAATGGGCATGCTTCCGAATTTTTTGAAATTTTTTGTGGTCTACGTCAAGGTTGTCCACTCAGTCCACTTATTTATATCGTATGTAGTGAGATTTTAAATATTGCAATCAGGACAGATTCTTACATTCAGGGTATAAATGTTCAGGATACAAGGATTCTTTTAAGTGCATACGCAGATGATACTACTTTATACCTCAAAGATGTAAACTCTCTTATAAGAGTTATTGAAATTCTTAATATTTTCCAGCAATATTCTGGTTTAAAGGTCAATTTGGATAAATCTGAATTGATCCCGCTTGGTTTATATAAAGATAAATTGGAGTGAAATCTATACAATACCAATACTTTCCTCCCGTATGACAAAACTTTGGTATTTTTCAGTTTAAAATTTTGCATAGAATTATTGGCACTAATAGTTATCTATTTAAAATTGGTTTTGCTAATTCCAATTTGGGTACTTTCTGTAATGTCGAAAGTGAGGATATTCCTCATCTCTTTTGGTCATGTAGATTGACTAAACGTTTTTGGTCAGAGGTGCAAGTTAATATTTTTAGGAAAAGGGTGACTCTCACCATGAAAGATGTGATTTTTGGTTTTTGGGATTTGGAATTTCAAAATTTTAATTTGGTGATTTTGCATGGGAAGCAGTACATTTTTAATGCAAGTTTAAATAAGCAGTCTCTTAATTGGCAATCTTTCCAAAGAAAGTTGAATGATGTTTGTATTCTGGAAAAACGTATAGCCGTTAGAAAATAAGATTAATGTTTTGGTGCCTAATTAATGTGTAGCATCACTGCACTGTATCTACTAACGCTTAATATTATATTTGTTTTACATCATGTGGCATCCTGTAATAAGCTTCTAATTCCTTGAGGTGTAAAATAAGGAATTTTTTAATGTTGAGATCCTGTATAGGATGCCATATAACTCTTTGTATGGTTGCTGATTAGCCCTCTCCGTTTGCATACTTTTTGAAAAACATTTTATATTAGGTAGCATATAAATCATAGCTATGGTATTTGATCATGGTCTGGTTTTTAAAAAAAACTGTGCCTACTGTGGTCTAAATTGTCATAGTTATTGTGGGCACTTTTGTATCGTAATTTGCCTTATTGTGGATCATATTGGGGATCAATTAGGATTTGGTAACTTTAAATCGGTAAAGGGTCCGGAGGACCCCTTTAGTGGGGAACCCCCTAATTCAACTATATTGTTAAAGGCGGTATATGCCGCTGATTACTTTGGTCCGTACCCGGTTTTCTGTTCTTTTTTTCTCACATATTTGAGTTGATACTTTTTACCAGTTACTGTCAAAGGTCAATTTGGGATCATTGTTATTTTGTCAAAAGACTTTAGAAAGCATATTTTTTTTAGCCCTCTGGCTTCCTGGTGGTGCTCCCTTAGTACGATCCAACGGTGTGTTACTAAAGATTCAATGTTTTTAAAATGTTTTTGTGTTGTTGTTTTGATGTTTTAAATTAAAGCCCTAAGAATGGGATGTATATATCACACTATGAACCCAAGTGTCCTTATTCTTCTTTCTGGAAAAAAGAACAACTGCCTTGTTCTGAGCCAGCCATTGTGGGATGGTGAGTTGGCTTGAAGCGACAGTTTTGCATTTAATCCAAGACCCAAAGAAATGTCAACCCTAAACTAAAACCAATATTATTCATGGTTTTGTGTCCCTGCCCTGGACAGAAGGACACGTGGGACCCCCGCTTGTCCACTGTTTGTGATTTGTCCTTTTGTTGTGAAAATGGGGTTAATATTTGCCTCTAATATTTTCATCACACTTTGACGGATAAACCTAACTTAAAGGAGGACACTGGACATGTGAACAATAGTGGCCCTGCAAGATTTTTCAAAGCGATATTTTTTGCATGGTTGTACAGCGTTTATATACAAAAGCCCTCACCCCGAAAATGATAAGACCAAATCAGGCTTCCCCTGATGGGTAAACGACGTTTGTAATTTTGCGTCGCCGTGCTACGCGAAATTCAAGCAGATGACGAAAATGGCGTTTAACACAAAACCTTGGCATGTTGTCCCCACGCTATGCACACTGATTGACCGGTCTATAACCTTTGTGGTTGGTTTAATATCAGGTGAGAAGATCAAAAATTATTCATGTAATCATACACATTTGGTGATTAAAGTTATGGAAAACTTAAAGGTTGGCCTACAAATTAACTGTGGATATCTTTATCTTTGGCATGAGTCAATGTCCCTATCTGTTTTTGGGTAGGTTATTTTTATGTGTAAAATATTCTTGTGTTCTTCCAATGCCTAGACTATCATTTGAGATGCAAAATTGAAGAAATTTCATATTGTGAAATGTGGCCAAGGGCCGCGTAGGTCGCAAGTGCCGTATGGCATCCCCTTTTGTTTGATGAGATCAAAGGTCACATGCTAAGGTCGGATTACCAGTTGTAAAATGGGCTGACAATGTGAAATTGACCTCAGTTGAAAGTTTATGTTCGTTGGAGCGCAGTTTTGGGTTCCTGGGTGCAACATGGGATGCCTCACTTGTTGGTGGGGGCGGGGAGGTCCACATGCCGAATCGGGGGGTCCCATGTGAGGTCGGGTTGTAAGCTTTTGCTGAAGATGTAAAATTGTTTTGAAAATTTGAAGTTCCATTGGGGACACCAAACTTTGAGACATTGGTGCAACATGGGATCCCTCATTGTTGATAAGTTCAAAGGTCACATGCTGAGTCAAAGGTTATTTGAGGTGAAGTTGTCAGAGCACAGTTGAATGTGTGGGATTTTTGATTACGGTATCCTCTATCACATTTGGAACATGTTTAGAGCCCTCTTGATATATGAATTTTTAAATAAGAATTATGGATCATTACATAGAAAAACACAAGTCGGGTTTGAAATAATGATTGATGTTTGGGATTATAATAATGATCCATTATCATTACCCAGTTTTAATTACTTTAGCAATTTGATATGTCTGTGTAATATCAAATTGTTTCCTTGTCACTATTGGTTCATCCTCTTATATATATTGTATGCAACAGTTATGTAATGTTATGCATGTCAATATGAGATCATATGATAATAAATGCACAGTGCACTGAATGTGCTCTGTGAAAAAAAATTGGGAATCTCTTTGGTGAATAGGGACAAAAATTGTTCACTCCCTCTTGGCCCTAGGGGGAACATCCTATATCTTTGATACCAGGAAATATATCATACCTGTCGTAGGGATTGGTAGATCTCCAATGCAATCATCTTTGGAGCCTTGGTTTCAGCTTAAGCAGAGTACCTGTCATCTTTCACAATCAGTTAAAGTCCTCTCTGTAAAGAGGACTATATTAAAAAACCAAAACACCTTAAGTTGCAGAACAGCTTCTCACTGTGGCTTTTAATGCAGTGAAGTCTCTGGACTTTGACGGGTTAAACCGGTTTTATCAGCATTCAATCCTACCCTTGCCTTAGAGTATATAGTTGATGGAGACATCAACTCCATGTGTCAAGATGCCTTTTTATTTCTCCAAAGCCAAGTAGTATAGCTTGTTGGAAGGGCTGTCTTGGATGCTGTTTGTCCATAATTGATTTTTGGTATCGGAATTCCCACTACGTTATGGGCTGAAAAAGAGATCCACGGTTGATTCATACCCTTGTACTATCTTTGAAAGGTATTTGTTATCATGTTTTTTGCAATATGGTTACATGGTATCAGAATTTGTGATGCCTAGATACCAATAGATGGTCTACAATAGCAGCATGTAAATGAGAGCAAGTAATCCATGCTGTGCACTGTTTGTGAATGCAAATGCATCTTTGTTAAAGACAGATAAAGCTTAAAGACATGAAATGTGGAGGCATTACAAGTTCTGAAGAAGAAAACAAAGAAGTTGCCCCATTATCATATCGCATCAAAATTCCCCCAATCGTCCTGTATAGATGAGTTGACATGTGACGTCAACGCCGGGCAAAGAACAAAGCACTGCCCGGCAGTATGCGTGAGCACATGCAGGGCTTGTGCTTTTAAAATTTGTGCTCAATCAGGCGTGATAAAGCTATTTAATGCTGTAACTGTATGGGCATATTCTTCGCACCTCTAACATGTCAGTAGACCAGGTGCTAACTTGTGTTTGTAAACATCTCATCTATAGTAATCTGCTCCAATAGGTGCTAATGGGACCAAATATAGCCCAAAGTTGGTCACTATCCTTTCAAAATCAGGACGAAAATGCGAATATTCCATATTTACAACCTCCCGCAGTCACTGACTATAACCTGTTTGAAAACTGACCCTGACTATAACCCGTTTGGGAGGACGAGCTGGTGTAGTGGCTCATCCACTCGCCTTTCACCAATGCGGCCCGGGTTCGAATACCTATGGAGTATTCGTGAATTTGGTTGCCGATACATACCCGTCCTCACAGGTTTTCTCCGAGAACTTCGGTTTCCTCCTGCATCCAAAATTAGATTTCTTTACATACATGTAAAGCCTTCCTTGTCGTTCTGGATTTACTTGTTGTGTTGTAGCTGAGCAGCCTAAGGCTCTTCAAAGTGATGCCCTGAGCACCTCGGTGGATTTGTTGCATGTTATAAGAATTTAAATATTATTATTATTATTATAAACCCATCAAACAGAGAAAGGCAAAAAACAGCAGACAAAGGATTTCAATCACTGATTACTCTCAGCTTTGCAGTGCTTCGCAGTGCTTTTCAGAAATGGCACTCAGATGCATCTGTTTCAACTCTTGGACATGTTACATCTACCTTTCTTTTGATATGAGACTTGATGCCTCATTGTGCAGTGGCGTAACCAGCTTTTTTTTCAGGGGGGCAGAGGGGGGCACATGTATTTTCAGGGGGGCAAGCATCATTGGGCGCCAAATTTTCCGGTTCGCTACGCTCGCCTGGTAGACCCAATTTTTTTCACAGTCGAATCGAAATTCTGAAGGGGAGTTTGCAACTTAATATAGCATCACCCAAGCATAAAAAGGCCTTTTTTATATCTTTATACATTTTACAATGCATCCGGTGCCTTATGCGCCCCTTAATCCGCCCCCTGAGCTTATATTAAAATTTGTTACTATAGTATAGGCTTATGTTGTTTTCAATGTAAAGTAAGACGTGTAGAAAATAACTAATTTTTCAGGTTCGGGGGGGGGGCAGCTGCCCTCCCCCTCTGGTTACGCCACTGTCATTGTGGATATTGTTGGAATGGCATCTGTCATTACAGGGGGCGTACTATTGATTTTCCCATTCCCAGTTTAACCAAGGATCTAGGAATTAGGGCGAAATGAATCCCATGTGTTTACTGAGCATGATTATACTGCTGCCTTCACATCCTTAAAGGTGGGGTTCGTCCATGACATGATGGCGAATTATGAGCAATTTATGGCAGCATTCACTCACCTAGAAGATGCACCAATGCCTGATGTTCTTGATAATCTGGAGAATTGTGTTTGTACAATTTTGGGCACATTTACACATTCCAGAATTAAACCGTTTTACCTGTATCTGAATAGATAATTGTATAAGCCTTAATGTGATAACAAATTTGCCCAAATTCTATCAGTGTTTACTCCCTTTGTGGTCTATAAACAACCACACCGGAAATATAGGGCGAAAATAGAAGACATAGGGTGAACATACTTTAAAGTGACAGGAGGAGATTTTTGTAGGATATGAATTTCTCTCAAATTTCACTTGATCGGTTGTAGACCACCTACCAAGAACGTTTGGAAGGTTTATTGGACAAACAGGTGCAAAAGAAAACCGCAAACCTTGTTTTGAACTTGCCTGCTATCGTAATCGTTCCCCATAGAAAACCATGCTTTGACTTTCTGTCGTGCACGACAGAAACTACTAAATCATCATCTTATTACATAAAGACGGCTTATTCGGCTTATTCACTTCAGGTGTGATCTAATACATTGGTAAGCATTCCAAATATGTAAAAAACCTAGGTTCAAGAAAAATTGGGGGTGCTTCTTTCTGGAAATCTCCTCATGTCTCTTTAAAATGTCGTAACTAAAAAAATAAATAATCGATCTTCTGGATATTATTGACACAAATATACCGGTAGATGCTATTTTTTGCAAAATATGGAGGAGCAATATTGCCATCTTCATTGTACATATGTACCATATTGGTACAAAGCTGATGCAAAAAATTGAAAAAAGTCGTAAAAATCCATCTTTTTTGGCACAGTACCAACTTATACTTTCAAGAAATTCAATGTATTAGCTATCACTGAATAGATAATTTTGGTTAGCTTTAATATGATACCAAACTTGCCCTAATTGAGTTTAGTCTGTGACCTCTAGCGCTAAAAGTAACGATTTTGGTGAAGAACATGCAAATTTAGAGGTCATTGACCTCTGATGTCACGGTCCACCACTCACCGAGCTTAAGACTTTGTGTTTTGAATGTCCCAAGGGATGACTTATACAGATATCATAACAAGACACTTGGTATATTCGGATAAATAAAACACCTCTATCTCTGGGACCAATTCATCTTGTTATACTGAAGCAGAAAATGGTTGTAACTAATCTTGTGATAGCACCATTTGCAACCTTGGTGACCCACTGTAGACCATATAATCAATTTTGCCCATGGTAGTTATTCACCAATGTGCCACACACTGTAAAATTTCCTTTTTTTTTCTTTTTTCTGCTGCGCAGTCAAGAAGATTAAATCCTGAATTGACCAAAACCCAATGCAGTGGTACACAGTTCTTAAATGTGTGTGTAGACAGCCCCTTCCATTTTTTTACACTTTTCCGCTGCTACTGATACTGAGCTGTTGAGTCCAAGTCTCAATATTCCATGGCCATGGTCAGTATATAAATACCCATACATGCACTGTCCCGGGGTGATGTGACCCTTCCCCTGCTGACACTAATGAGACTAGTCCCACCACGCTTTTATGGTAGCTTATTTACCATATTTTTCTGATGGTTGGGTCAGGTTGCAAAATTTGCTTGCCATATTCCACTGTAGAATGACTTCTATCTGATTTATAACCAAATATCTTCCCCTGTTATATACAGTGTGCTACACAAATATACATTGTTTGTAGTATATTTTAACACTGATAGCATAGAACTCATTCATACCAGACTAATATTTCCGTGTGGTAACAGGCACCACTTTGTTATATACAGCAGTGTTGCGTATTACTACACAATAGTGATAGGTCTTAATTGCATTGGACAAGAAGTTCCATTTAAAGGGCAATTATGATAACCTGTAGCTTGGTGTTCCCTGCAATGTGTGTTTCTTCAAAACAATACCAGGTGTACCACAAAAAATAACATGAAACTGATTGTCTTTTGTTTCACAATAAGGTGCGCCTTATGATTGCTGCCTGCGATTATTCATTGTAATAACCTGATTGCTGTTACATGTAGCTGTGTACATAACATTTCAAACTAAACTGTGGTTACAAAAACCTATTTATTGTGTCATTTTTCACAAATTGGTGCACTAGAATGCAGAAGATTGTCCTTTTAAAGGACTCGTCTTGTTTTACCTATAACTATGAAACAATACAACTAACTTGTCACCCCACCACCGGTTTCTAATAAATTCAGCATCAGTTAAAAGCATATTAGCACATGTTTTTGAAGGGCGCCCACCAATTTTTTCAACATTTGGAGATTTTTAACACGGTGCATTGGCTACTGGCCTTAGTAAAACTAATACCTGTGATGGTTAAGCTCAAAAATGTCTATGTGTCACAACGAAGAATTTTTTACCAGAATACTTATTATCGGGGATCCCCGTATACTTCAACGGCTGCTGGAAACGCCTTCCAAGTGAAATAGCCGGGAAATAGCGCCATGTAGTGTCTACGCTCATCCATTAGTTGTTTTAAATAGGTTCGGCAAGGCAGTTAGAGGTATTTTCTCGAGGTGTGCACTATTTCACATCATGGACGGACATAAACATAGCTTTCCAGCTCTGCCGTTAATTCCAATCTGGGATCCAAATTCGAAATTACAAAATCGCTTATTTTGTGATACAATACGCATTTTTATGCATTCTCATCGTCAGGTATAGTTTTTCTAGACACTTACCACGTAACTGTGTCAAAAAATATCAATTTTGAAATTGGGGCGCTCTTCAAAAATGTGCCAATATTGCTTTAAATTTTACCAAACGGGGTATGAACCATTATGGGGATACCGCTTTAACGAGGCTGTCTTAATTTAAGATGTAAATTTTCACATCTTGAAAAAGGCTTCAACAACCCCAAACCATCCTGTAACTTTTGCGTCGATACTCAATCTGTTTTTGATGTGAGAGCTAAAGCACGATTTTATAAGCCCCTAGAGTACTGTGTAAAATTAATATTGGTCGAAAAGACCAATGGCGCATATTTTTGCTCATAATATCCAAACCAAATATCATTTAGCCCTAAGATTTCACAGGGTACATGAGCAAAATAGAGCTTTCTTCTGATATAAAAAGTTTTGACCACGTCCGGTAACATCTAAGGGTCCTCTGGGAACGAGGCCATGGACCTTTAAACAAAACCTCTTGTATTTGTTGCCTTACATGGGGCTTTTATATCCTGTCCAAGTAATTTTTCATTCCACTGTAAATAGGGTATTTTTATTTTCTTAGAGAAACCTGAGCAGTTTGCTCCTATGGAGATCTCTTACCCCCTGAAAAATTAGTGATTATTTTCACATATGCCAATTTCATGAAAAACAACTAGGCCTATACGATACTAACACATTTTAATATATGCTGATATGCCACTGAACCCATGAACTCATTTGGTTAGACCGCCGATGGGTTGTTTAACCCTCGCAGCAAATCCAGCAGAATAGCGTTGAAGTCCCCCGCAATAGGCAAGCCAGTTCTGCTGAGAGAACACTTCCACCAGCACTTGCACAGTTTAGTTTTTCTGACACCAGACACACTTATGAATTCGGAAACCTGTAACGAATAAACCTTGCTTTAATTTATTCCGTGGCATGGTGGGGGTTTCCTAAGTCATGGTGTCCAGAAAAAGTGTGTTCAAAAATTTTCCGATGGGTCAGGTACGAAAATAAATTTTTATTACATACTTCTGGTTCACAAATTGACCTGGCACCTCTGCCAATTTCGAAAGGTCCAACGTAAGTACCATGAAGGAAAAATCACCTACGTGCAAACCCCCATTTTCATGTCAGAATTAAGACACACGTGTGTGTCACCAAGTTTTTAAATAAAACAACCAGAAAAACGAGAAAAAACAAAGCATTAGAACCTCCCTAGATACAACAGCAAGCCAAGCAAACATCCCGCGTGCATGATTATACCCAACATCAGGTCACGCCTGGGGGCCCCCCTTGCTGCCATTTCAAAACAACACGGACATTTAGCTTCGCATTTCCTTTCCCCAAGAAAATTCGATGACCGTGTAGAATTTTTTTTGTCTAAAATGGTCCTTTTATACCACCGCGAAACCGTTCACCAGAAAAACTTCTAACCGGTCACATATTTTTGTTTAAAAACCTATAATTAAACCCGAATATCAATTTCCACAGACCCTACTAAAGTCTGTTGAAGAGACTCTTATTTGACCAATGACCCTCATAACCATAGCTGTCGGCTGCTGTGTCCCTGATACAAGCGACACACACCGCACAGAAACGAGCTATGTGGGAGTACAATTATCCCCAAACGGACGCCGGGGAATGGACGCGTCCATTCCACCAAAACGGATGCAAGAAATGGCCAAACGGACGTCAGAAAGGGTCAAACGGATGTGACGTCCGTTTTCTGTCTTTGGCGTCCATTTCTACAACAGACGCGCGTCCATTTAAGAAACAGACGTGCAAAAAGGGCCAAACAGATGCGAGGCTAATAATCCCAGTTAATTCCACATAGAAGTCATTGTCAGTATAGAAGGAATAGTACGAACCGGATGTGCAATCGATATGAGCCAAGCCTCTGAATGTGTCCTATTGTATACCAATTACAATGCCAATGGAGTTTAAAAGATAGTGTAAAATAAAGATCCGTAAAATAAATCTACAATATAGGCCTGTTATTGATTATATCGAAACTGCTCAAATGTTGTACATCCAGCTAACTGCCCGAACAATCGGCACTGTCTGAATGGGGAAAATAATAGTAATAATGAGTAATATTACAAATCTTCAAAATGATAAACACTGCCGGATTTCACAGTAGGCGTAATAAACATTTTAACTTGTATTCTGGAACACTAGGCAGGCAGTGTAATCATGACCAAGTTATTTTTATTTGGTATAATCATACAAGTATGCCTCTATGGTATAACTGATATGCAGTTTATAAATACAGCTCCCTGGAATTTTACCGCGAAACTTGAACACAATGTACGGATTTTGGACAAAAAATTTGTCACGGAATATTATAAAATAATACGAAATTTATTGACGAAAAAAGTCTGTCCACGCCTATCAGCAGTGTGTTAACTATAATATAGTATATCAGGGGTTCTCAATTATATTAGTTGAAGGGCCACAGAATGCATTTGAAATTTCCCTATTTGAGGGCCAAATACACCCGAATTTCTTATATTTCCCTTTATATTTTGGAGCAAGTTAAGGGCCAAAAATCAATGGTTGGCGGGCCAGATTTGGCCCATGGGCCACCTCTTGAGATCCCCTGTAGTATATAGTAGCATCTATTCACAGGTTTTGATAATGATGAACACTTCTTCTTTAAATACGAACCTTAAAAATTGTTAACGTCAATATTATTATCAAGCGCTTTGGTTGTCAATTAGATAACAAAATGTTCGAAGTCGCGACTTTTTATTTTTGGGTGTTATGGTAAGATCTATAAGCTTCAATCCACTCTTATCTTAAATTATTTTTACCACTGACATTAAAAACAAAATATGCGTTACACATTTTTATTCAATGATAATTTCAAAAAGAAAAGAATACATGGTTTCTTCTTTTTTAGGATAAAAATTTGCACTTGACAAGTTGTCGAACATATGTTTTATGGGGGAAAATAGGAAAAAATACCAACATCGTAAGTTTTGAACTTCGTGTCCTATAATCGGCCATAAGGAAGCATAATAATATAACAATAAAACAGTGCTTATAGAGCGCCTTACACCGAGGTCTCAAAGCACTATACAAACAACAACAAACAGTACATATAACAAGAAATATTTAAATTACAAAATAAACATGAAACATGTAAATTAATCATCAAAAGCAAGTTTGAAAAGATGTGTCTTTAGATTTGACTTAAATTGACCAACAGTCTGACAATTTTTAATGTGGAAAGGAAGTTTGTTCCAGAGTTCGGATGAAGCTTTGGAGAATGAGCGATGACCATATGAAAGAGTTGAAACAGAAGTAGATACAGGGTTCATTTGTGAAGATGACCGTAAGTTACGAGATGGTTTGTATTCCTGTATGAGTTCCTGAAGATAGATTGGTGCCAATCCATGGATACATTTATAAGTTAAAACTAATAGCTTGTACTTAATGCGAAACAACACAGGCAGCCAATGCAATTTTTTGAGAACTGGTGTAATATGTTCACAAGAGCGAGTACAAGTAACAAGTCTGGCGGCAGAGTTTTGAATTCGCTGTAGTTTAGCTATTTGTGAGTCTGGTAGGCCATAGAGAAGGCTATTGCATTGGTCAAGACGACAAGTTATGAATGCGTGAACTAAGATTTCAGTAGATTTTAGATCAAGGCAATTCAAGGCGTTATCGTGCATCACAACAGAAAATAAATACTAAAACATCTTACAAATGCATTCTCGGTTTATTCACTTCAAGTGTGATTTACCACATTTGCGAACATGATAAATTTTCAACAAAAATCGGTTAAAAACTATGTACTTTATATGAAATGTCATTGCGTCTATAGCATATTCGATTATGCTTCTTAAAAAGAGCTTACAGTGTCCTTTTGATGTTTTAGAGGGAAAGATGGATAAGAATGGCTCTGATGTAAGACAATAATTGAGTATTTTAGAATGGGAGGGCCTTATATGCATAATTCTAGCAGAATTTATGACGAAGCGAAACTCAATTCAATGCACGCGAGGATCAAGTAAGTGATACAACCCGAGAAAGTAAATTGGCAAATATTATATAGAAGCTCGGAGAACTGGCGAGCACAGAACTAGATTCTGCTAGAATCATGCATATAAGGCCCTCCCATTCTAAAATATTGAAACTCTGAAATAAAGACTGAAATACATTAGCGCTCGTTCACTGGTATCCACATAAACACAGTCCTCTGTGGCCCGGTGGTAATATCTCACGACAATAATTGGGTCGGAACTTTTATTTCCAAGAATAACAGCTGAGATGAATATACCATATAATGCGCCCCAAAAGAAATGCAAATATTTAATTTCACTCTTAGAAAAAATGTGCAAATTGGGCCGTTTTTTGTCCTGTATGTAACACCCAAGGTTATATATTTTCCTTAAAATATTTTCCACGCTGTTGTGTCAGAGTTTAAAGGTGGGTGACCCGATCATGATCCAAATTTTAATTTGTTTTATCCTTCACATGGAAGAATATCACCAAAAACATCTGAGACGTTTTTGTTCATAAAATCAAAAGGAAACATTTTCTTGGGCCTAAAATTTCACTGGGGTAATGAGAAAAATATGAGCTTTCTTCTGATACCAAAATCTCCATTTTGATGGAGTAAAGTGGGGGGACGAAGTTGTAGATCGGGTCACCCACCTTTAAAAGAATACACAACATTGTGTACTTTGACACAAATAAGTGGTAAAATTTTACCAATTTATCGTGTAACATTCACAATATTGAATACTTTTACCCAAATAATTAGTAAAATTTTACCAATTTTGTGAGCTGAGAATTGTCTGACTGACATTTATTCTGGTCATTTTGATTATTATATCGCAAGATGTACTGCGTATTATTTATATATTTCAGTAACGTTTCCATTTGTGCGTTGGCAGGTTTAACACAAGAAGTTTAATAAATGTTTTTCATATTCAACAGACATACCGTAAGATATATTATGTCGGATTATAATACTGTGAATTTAGACACTCATTGAATTTTGTAGTTTTGTAACACATGCGTTTTGAATATGTTGAACAACGCTTTTGCCTTTTGTGCGTAATATGTATATCGCATGTGTAACGTTTCCATTTTTTGCAATTTAACATCGAGTTTAACACACGGGAGTAGAATTGACTCAAAATTTTAACTACTTTTGATTTACAAATTGAGTGCCAAATGTATTATACCTTTATTTTTATTTTGTTTTAGGTGCGTAATAGCTATCTCAAGATTTACTGTGTTTATTTCAGCAACGTTTCCATTTAATGCGTTAATATAATTATACGAGCAATATAATTTAGTGACTCCTTTTATCGCTATTTTCATATTTCAACAACAATCACGCGTCACGATAAGACTAAACCTGTGTTCGAAATTAATATATCTGCATTCCTATTCAGTGCGTTTTTGTTTATCGATGAAACAAATGCAATTAACATAGAACATACACAACCACACACCTCCACACGTGTGTAATAATTACTACTTCAACGTTTCCATTTGTTGTAATTTAATATCAAGATAAATAAATATGAGTACTAGAATTGACTTAATTAACCACTGCTTTTTTTTAGTCAGAAATCACGAAAAGACTCTCTATCTTGTCCATAGATTATTGGCAAAATTGAAAACAATCTTCGCAACCTTTCGGAGAATTAATGTGTAAAATGATAACCACAGAGATTTAACCATCTTAAAAAAAATCGTACAGCTTGAAGATTAAAGTGTTGTTTGAACTTTCAATAGTAATCAGTTCATTTCACTATGCATAAATATGGGTTCCCTATAGTATAGTTAGTATGTTTTGTTCATATACAAAATAAAAATCTGTCAATATGAAAATATTTTATCTTTATTATTCGTAATTCCATTCGAGTAGACCAAGTTTAACACATCAAATATGTTGGTATAGGTTTGGGCGGCATCTCTGTCATTTTGGTCCACATGAATTGACAAAATAGAAAACATTGAAATATTTCTTTTTAGTCAGGAATAGCTCAAAAGAGAAGGTTAAGTCTGTAGAATTCTTATGAGTTATTTATTGCAACTGGAAACACACATAATACAGTTTATGTTTTGCTAAGCGCAGCTTTTGTCAAACACATAAACAATTTTATTGAAGGTTGGGCGTCACGCTCTCCTGGCAACAGGTGCCGTCTTTGTTGTGGTCACCGGTTGCAGCTCGGCCTATTCAGGTATCGCGGACTTGCCAGTTCCATTTGCACATGCTTGTCATCTTTCCTTCATTCAGCCTCATGTTTTCATCCGAGTTGGTCGGGTTCTTGTGCGTGCCCTCCCTCCCTCCCACCTCTGATGCTAGTTAGTTTATTGTGTATTTTACTGTGTGCATCAGCTATTTCTTTGTAACCCTGGCCATTTTCATTATGTTTTTTGATGAGTCATTTTATTTTCATGATATTTCAAAGCGGCACTGGCACATTTTCACAAAATAAGAAATTTCTTCAATTTGCTCTCAAATGTCTAGGCCGTTGGAAGAACAGAGATATATTTTTACACATAAAAATAACATACCCCAAAACAGATAGGGACATTGATATGAGGATAAAGACATCCAGGTAATTTGTAGGCCAACTTTTAAGTTTTCCATAACTTTAATCAACAAATGTGTATATTACATGAATATTTTTGACTCGTACACTAATATTAAAACCACAAAGGTTATAGACCGATCAAACCGTGTGCATAGCGTGGGAAACATGCATACGGCGTGCGTGTTCTTGTGTTAAACGCCATTTTTGCCGTCTGCTGAATTTAACGTCGCCGGCGACGTTAAATTATAAAATCGTTCTGTTTACCCATAAGGAAGCTGATTTGGTCTTAATCATTTCGGGTGAGGGCTTTTGTATATAAAAGCCTTACAACCATGCAAAAATATCGATTTTGAAAATCTTGAGGCGCACTATTTTTCAAATGTGCCAGTGTCTCTTTAATGCAATCTTAAAGGCATACGCCAAAAGGAGCTAGAGCAAACACTCAGTAGTACTTGCTTTGTAGTCAATTAATCTGAAGTATTGTAAACTTGAGGGCAAACGCCAATAAAATTCCTTTAAAAGGAATTGCACGGTCAATCGTTAATGAATCATGTTTTTTGGCAGTTTGAAATCTTTTGTGACATTAGGCTTTTTAATTACAGTGCTGATAAACAAGGTTTGATTTTGTGTAATTAAAATTGACATATTTAATTATAGAATTATATGGAGTAAATGGCTGGGTTTGTAGAAATGGTAGATTAATTTGGTTCGTCTCATTGCAACCTCCTTGGAAAAAAGGTCAAGCTGGGTTTTGCAAGAATAACAGAAGCCATGACATAGTTTGATAGGAGAAGTGGTTTTATTCTACGATGTTGTACGATGGCATAGATGTATTGGTCATTTGGTGGATACAATCATCGTTTGTATAAACAAGTTTCAGAGATACACTAGTAATTGAAGACTTGTGATTTTATTTGATGTTGTAAGTTAAAACTAGTTAAAGTGTCTTTAACAGGTGTCAGTAATAATGTTACAGGAAAATACCGGCACTAGTAACGTATAATACTGAATACTATAAGAAGATATACTAGTAAAAATCTAAATTAAATGTAAATAAGATACTGGCTTACAAACGAAAGTGCAAAATTACAATTGAATCCACCATGCGCTATATGATGGTTGGGCAGAAGCGTGTGACGGAATATAAATGGCCACTACTCATTTGCATACATGAAACCTCTTCAGATTTCCTTCTCAATACCCAGAGGTTCCCTTCTCACTAACCCCCGGGTTTTCTTTCCAACATACCAGGGTTCCACATTATACAAAAGTGTTTGCCAATCATCCTCTTCCACCACACAACCCTCCCCACCCATTCAGTTCTCATTTCACCAAATTGAAAAATGGAAAAATCAAAATTCAAACAAAAACCTATGTTGTATTTATTTTTTTAAAATTGTGTCTATATTTTATGTTTTTGATCATTTCCTTCCAATTTTTTTCTTATTTTATTATAGTTAAATCTTATTTTATTTGGTAACTATTTTGCATTGCACATTTTTTTTATTTTATAATTGTTTAAGAGAAAATAAAAGAGCCCCACTCTTTTTGGCCTTACTTTTTTGGTGTCATTTTTTTCATTTCTTTTTTTTCATTTTAATATTCGGGTTTTATTTCTTATTAAATTGTATTTTTTTAGTTTTAATATTTTTGTACATATTTTGCCATTTTAACCTGCTTATTTTTATTTTTTCATTCATTGTAGTTCGTATTCGATATTTTGGATTATTTCTTAATTTATTTTTAAACTTTTAATTACTTACTAACGGTGTTCGTATTTATGCGCAAGTCTCTTTTTTATTTAGTATTACGTTTTTATTTTAATTAGTAGTTTAATAATACCACGCCACAAAACTTTCCTTCTGAACACATTCCTGCTTTTAATTTTATATCACATGTTTTTTTCATATCTTCCAACTAAATTTTTAATATAATTTTTTATTTTTTTATTATTATTTTTTATGGTAATGTATTTTATGTTATACAAACTCGATCTTTGGTTTTTTATTTCGAGTGTTTCACACCACCTTTCCAATGTCTTTTTTAATTACTTAATTATAGAAACAGTCGTACACACGAGAAGCACATAGTGAGTTTTATGTGTTAGACTCTGTAAAACAAGTTTTTGCCATCAAGATGGTAAAACAATGGGCCCACAATACAGGGAATGATTATCACCGAATATTAAGTGTTCTAAAACATGTATGCGTTTAAAAGCAGCTAAAAGCATCACCATTTGATGAGTCGTATACCTAGATCTAACTTTAATTTTGTGGTCAGTGTTTGCTTTGATGGCATTAACTGGGCATAATAAGCTACCTTAACATTTAGTTGCAAGATTTTTGTAGTTTTTAGTTTTGTAATTATTTAATTACGTTATACCGGATGCCATCGTCTGGCCAACTTTGGCCTTTTTGGTCCCCCCCGCACATTATATTGTTTATTTTTTTCTCACTCTTCACTTTGTTGTAACTCATTCTAACCAATCGATGATATGAAATAAAGATGTTTTTTATCAATTTATCTTTATTTTTTTATTATTCTAATTTTTTTATATCATTTTTATTTTAGTACATTGGTTTATTAGATTTATTTTCATTTAGTTTCTTGATTTTATTATTTTTACATTTTTTGTTCATTAACTTTTGTTATTATTTTTGTTTATTTAATTGCTTTATTATTTTATGTATTTGTAATTAATTTTAAATTAATATTGGTTTTCTTTTAAATTCTTATTTGTTTATTTGTCTTTTCTTTTTTATTCGTCTTTTAGCCTTTCTTTTCACCACTCATTGTCACTTGTTACGTAATTCTTTTTGATTTGTTTATTTTGTATTTTAATATTTAATTTATTTTCTTTTGTTTCAAATTGTAATTTTGTTTTATTATTATTTTTTATTTTGGGCTTACTACTTATTCCCAACTCGTGATTCACTTTAAGCTGTGTAGGTTTTAAAAGGGAGACAAAAGCAAAACAACACCAAACCAAAAACCAACACACAACAACAAAATAACAAACTAAATAACAAAAATAAAAACCAATATAAAATCAAAACTCCTTTTAGCCGATTTCGAACTCTGGATCAACCGGGGGAAAATATATGAGCGCAGGGGTACCTGGACCGGCTGCGCCCTAAGAATTTGTAATATCTGTGTAATTACATTGTGTAATCTGCTGCATTTGTCAAAGGCGGTGGAAGACAGATCGAGGTCACAATTGACACGACCACTAATAGAGCCAGAGAAGGTTAATATTTACCGAGAATCAAGCAAGCCAAATTACTCCATACACTACAGCATGAACTGTTTTTCCTTTTCCTATAGCCTATAAATGAATAAAACATTCCAAAGCTCTCAATGGATAATTTCACACCGACACAACCATCAGTAAAAATCATAACAGGCCCTATATTTCCGCAAATAATGTACACATCACCACGTTACCAAGTTCAACCCCCTATTTACGAACAGGACTATTCCACAAATGCGAAAACAAAATTCCTTAGCCTAACTTGCTATCACGCCTTCTTAATTACTCATATTGGCTCAATGCGCCATACGTTGAAGGTCAAAAGAACTATACAGTTGTTTTCCGCACATCGAAAACTAATGAAAATAATAATTTAAACACACGTCTTGATCTTTGGAAATCTTGAGAACAATGACAACAATAACACTCGCCGACTTTTATCTTGGAAACGTAAACCTTACGGATCTAATACAAATCTTTTTCATCTAATCTAATCAAACCTCATCCTCTAACTTCTAGAAAAGCACCCATGTCTTTGGTTTTGTCCCATGCAATCCTATGGGGAAATTCATGAAGATTTACTCTTCCGGGGTAAAAACGAACCAATACAACGGTCTGGCTTGTCTCCGACCGTGCGAAAAGGGGCCGGACAAAATGCTCAGTATTACATTAAAACTATCATTCTCTCTTTGTGACTGCTTAAGCAAACACAAATTGGCTGAGGCAAATTCTCAGGAGAATTTTGCTATTAATATTAAACTTAGTTGTTGGTCATCTTGAAGGCAAATACCAAAAGCGGCTCAGAGGCAACACCAGTACTTAGTATTTGCACATTCCAATCTATTTGTGAACATCTTGAAGGCAGGCGCCATAAAGAGCTAAGTGGCAAATGCCATTTTTTAATTAAAGGCTCATTCCATCACCGATTTTTTTGCTAGAAAACCACTTCCAGACTGCTCCCAACTGGTGCCGATGGCCAATTTTCGAAAAAAAATCGTGAGCATTTTTCTTTTTCATGTTTAGTTCTGGCAAGGTCGGGGCCTGTTCTGTGCAGTCGTCTGTATTCTTACCCATTATTTGCTAGAAAACCGCTTCCAGACTGCTCAAGACTGGTGCCGATTGGCCATTTTTTCGAAAATCACGAGTAATTTTCCTTTTTCAGGTGTAGTTTTGGCCAAGTCTGGGACTGTCCTGTACAGTCTTCTGCAGTCTTGTGTGGTCGGGAGCACGTGGCAAATTTGAAAAAACCCGCCACAATTTTTTCTTGCAGCTTAAAAAAATCGTGGCGGGTTTTGGAATCGGGAAGGTCGGCTTGAACACATGAGCAGTTTGGAAGCGGTAGCCGATGAGTTGGTGCGCATCATGAGTGGTTGTGTGCAGTTGGAAAGTGGTCGACAATGAGTCTGCTCCAAGCGGGAGAGAAAATGCAAGCCAACTGGACATGTTGAATCGGCGACAAAACTCGGCGACTACAGAAGATAAGTTGCCGACTTGCAGTCTTGACAGCAACTTGTGCTGTCGTGTTAAGGTCTGCGACTGATTGAGAACTGAACAAGTGACATGCTTGATCGCCTACTGCTTGGCGATTGAGCATCTCTTGTCTTGTAATTTGAACAAGACTGCAGCCGATTTGGAAAGAAATGTGGTCTTGTGTAGTTGGGAAGAGGTTGGGTCGCGTCACGGGTTGTCTTCATGTGACAGGACCTTTCTTGGCGTCAACAACTCGGCGACCAATCGACCAGCAGTCTTGACAGCGACATGTCACAACTTGTGCCGTTGTTTCATGGTCGGAGACTAATCGGGGACTGAACAAGTGGCGTCGCCAATTAAACATGCTGGATCTTGTGATTTTCCATGATGATGGTCCGCCTACTGCTCTCGTCGTTTCAGCATCCCTTGTCTTGGCGATTGATCATCGCTTGTCCTGTGAATTTGAACAATACTGCAGCCGAATTTGGAAAGAAATGTGGTCTTGTGTAGTTGGGAAGAGGTTTGGTCACGTCACGGTTTTTCTTCATGTGACAGTACCTTTCTTTTGCGTTCAAACAACTCGCGACCAATCGACCAGCAGTCTTGACGCGACATGTCAACCACTTGGGCCGTTGTTTCATCATGGTCGGGGAGACTCATTCGGGGACTGAACAGTGGCGTCGCCATTCACATGTGGTCTGGTTGATTCCCCTGATGATGTCGCCCTACTGCTCGGCGGTTCAGCATCCCTTGTCTCCTACGACGGGGAACCTCGCAGACTAATCATCCCTGGTCGGGATAAACATTGTAATTTTTCAGTTTTGAACAGACTGTAGCCGCTTTTGAAAAAAAATGCGGTCTTGTGGTATCGGGAAGGGTTGGTCGGATCCTGCCTTCTGTGTGACTATACCTTTATGTAGTCCACAGTCAATATAATTATACTGAGCGTTGGAAGGCAAATGCCAAAAATTGCAAAAGAGCAAGGCGCTCAGTAGGATGTCAAGCTTAAGGCAAATGCCACCAGCCAAAACATTAACACCCTTCAGAGCATTATATTTCCATTTAATATTTAAACAAATACTGATTTGCTCTATTTGTAGTTCAGTGATTCTTTTCTTATGTGCATCACTCTGTTATGATGAGAGAACACCTAACCCGTATTCTCAAATGATGTTTAAAGCTAATCCCTTGGTTAAATCGCAATTTAAAAACGCCACAAAATAAACGCAATTCTCAAAGCATGGTTACTTTAACGCTGTTTAAATTTTAGCCGCAAACGAACGTCGTTAAATATGTCTAAAACGTTGTTAAACTTAGACTTGGTCCGGGGGTAGTTTAAGGCGTGTTTAACTGCTCACTTTCTTCAAGTGCCTGATATTTCAGCTATATGTCATACTGGTGGTTAAACCAGTTGTCTTCTCTATTTCTCTTATCTTTTTTCTAAGTCCTCAGTTGATTTCTTCTTGTAATTTGTCATCTGCTTCTATTTTTATGCTCGTGTGTATCTGCTATCAGAAGACCTACATGTATTGATAGTATTGACTGATATAGCAGGCCGGTGTTTTCTATCCATCGCTGAGCAAATTCTAAAGCTTCTTGCATAACGCGACATTCTTGAAATTTACCCGTGGACTTTCTGCGTAGCATTTAAAACTACGGAAGGTATTATTTGACATAACTATTGTTGACCTGCACGTAATATTATAGGCGAAGATAAGTCACAGTTCAGTGGATGATATTTACGGCGTTTAAATATCGTGGTTAGCTAAACGACTTGTTAATATATTTAACCTGCGGTTTTTGTGTCGCCTGCCTTGAGGCAGGAAGACACATAGGGATCACTTTGTCCACTGTTGATGTCTGTTGATGTCTGTTGTTGTTGTTGTCTGTTGTTGTGAAAAAGGATTAACATTTGCCTGTAATATCCACATACATTAATGGTTTTATACCAAACTTCTGTCACAGGTGCAACTTGGCATCCCCCATTTGTTGATGAGGTCAAAGGTCACATACCAAGGTCAAAGGTCATATGAGGTCAAGTTGTAAAATAGGCTGAAAATGTAAAATCGACCTCATCTGAAAAGTTGAAGTTCAATTGGAACCAAACTTGGGTCATATGTGCAACATGGGATCCTTCATTTGTTGATGAGGTCAAAGGTCATATACCAAGGTCAAAGGTCATGTGAGGTCAAGTTGTAAAATAAGCTGAAAATGTAAAATCGACCTCATCAGAAAAGTTGAAGTTCATTTGGAACCAAACTTGGTTTATGGTGTTTACATGCAAACCCTCATTTGTTTATGAGGTCAAAGGTCACATATCAAGGTCAAAGGTCATGTGAGGCCTATCATTCACAAAACCGCGACGGCAGGTGACACAAGCGGTCCAAGGACTGATGTATTTTTTAAACTGTGCGTTTACCTAACCATAGTTTGGGCCTAACCACCGTTTATTTTAAAACATCGTTTGAGAATATGGCCCCTAGTTATTAAATGACCTCTCGGATGAAAACTAAGAGGCCACTTCGCTATTTTGCTTCCCTGTGTAGTCCTTTGATAAATACAGATACACAACGTACACACACAAACGCTGCAGCGTAGAAATTGAAATACGTGCACCAATTACAATTATTTACTGTTGTGCGTGATCACACAAGAACTCACTGTTTTGTCGTCTGCAAGAAATGCAGAAAGGACATAGGGATTACTCTGGGCGTATTTCTGTGTGTCGGTCTGTGTCCTGTGGTCATAATGTTAACCCTTAATATATTGTATGCCGTATGAGTTCCGTAAGGGCTACTATGATTTAACTTGGTGGAAAGGAGGGAGCCGGTGTGGGGGTTACATTTTGGTGACCTTGTGTGACCTTGTGACCTTGTGTGACTTTGGTGACAACATGCGACCTCGGAGACCCTCTGTGACCTTGGTGACCTCATGGTTACCCTTTGGTGCCTTATGTGACTCTTGTTATTGTTGGTGACCTCATGTGACCTTGGTGACCTTATGTGACCTTGGCCCATTCAGCCAATAGGTGTGGGGAGGGCGGGTGGGGTGCGACAAGGGGTAGAGGTGGGGTGTGTCAGGATCGGGGGAAGGGTCGGGTGCATTGGGGAAGGGTTGGTTGACCTCAATGTGACCTTTGTGGACCTCATGTGACCTTGTGACCTCATGTGACCATTTTGTGACCCTGTGACCTGTGTGACCCCCATTCACAAACTCGACGGCAGAACGCACGGCGGTCCAGAACGAGCTGTTGACGTATTTTTTAATTTCGACAATTAAGAAATATGGAAGCCGATTTAAAACAGTTCAAACGACCTTAAGGGTTGGTATTGGCCCTACTGGGAGTCCTGCCAGCCCACACATTTGAATAAAATGTCCATGTCCGCTTTTATTTTTTAAACCCCCCATCCAATGATGGGTGTTTGGCGATCGATAGCGGCAGGTTTAATATGTCTGTTTCTTGTTAGCGAAACTAGTCAGCCGTTTTTAATGTCCGTTTGCGCCGAAAATTCGGCAAAATATTTCGAGGGGTGGGCCTTTTGTGGAGGATTTATTATTTTTTTTAATTTTAGTGACGGCGTGAGTTTGGGGAGGTTTGCCTGTTTTTTCGGTGCATCTTTTGGATGCCTCGCTTGGCGTCTTTCTTACTGAATGTATTGTTTATGTTGCACTTGATAACCGATGGTATTGCGTGCGAAAAATGAACGTTAGCTAACGTGATCGTGTAACCATATCTACCAAGCTACCATGGCCATCTAGGGGCAGGGAACTTGAGGATCAGAAACACGAAGGAGTATCATTTGGACTTGTGATTTAGTGATAACCCAAGCCCTGATGGATGAAGGTGCCCCGAGACGATTCCGAGACGCTTTTTACTTCAACAGAGAATTGAAAAGTGGTCTCCTTCCTCTACCTACAAACAGACAAAAGAATGTTGTAAACAAAAACTTGTTGGCAAATGATGAAGACGAATTAAAACAATATTGATGATATTTTACCAATTCTGTAAAGCGTTTTGCAATTCGATTACCCCCGCGGTCCGATTTTGTTAGAACCAGATCGACTAAAAATAGAACTTGTTTTTGGCACACACTGCGCAAGTGCTTGTTTTTACACAACTGAAATAATTAATTAGGTCGCCCAGGGCAACCGGGCACTTGTCAGGCCCATCATACTACTCGTGCATAGGCCCATAGAACGAAGGTTTTTAGCTACTTTAATAGTCGGGTAATTTTTGATTTTAGATGTCAGTCTCAAACGTCGAAACAAACCAAATCAAGTGTAAACTTGGAAAGGGGGTCAGCTTAAATCGCCAAAACATAGCATCAGAGGCAGCATGGAATGTTGTGACAGTGGCTTTGTTTCGTTAAAATCTGCTGCTTAAATTGAGTAAATAAGGGTCCAAAATCCAATTTTGTTCATCAGCCTGAACTGCACTCGGCTGATATATTTTCATGACCAATTCCCCATCTTTTGAGAGCAGCCTGGCTAATCATTTGCGATGTAGGTAAGAGCTTGCTAACACCCCATCTCATGCATCTCATTGCGTTTGTTCAGTATTTTGATTCGTATTCGCTGTCACATAATCTATCATACACGTAAAACGACATTTGTACCACCTTTTAATTAAATCTGTTCATTTTGCCCACCGAGTATTTTAACTATATTTCCACCCGTGTATTTACTGGCTGGTCCAAACAACATTCGTCAATATTTTAATTAGAAGTAAACCAAAATAAACAGTAATGGTTGGGGGGGGGGGGAAGGGCAAGATTTTTTTAATTATTTTAAAATACAACTAGATTTGACATTGAAATCAATTAATGTTGTTATTATAACTAGACTTAAATATGATAAAAGAGCATTGGCCAATAAACAACCAAATTAAAAACAATACAGCGAACTATTTTTAGTCAAAGGACTCACCTTTCCTAAACTGGTAGGACCAACTTAATATGCAATGGCAATTTCCCATTCCAATAAACCACATGTTCCCATCTCACCTGTTCTGCATCTTAAGTTTTTAGAAAGGGGCCTGGCGATTTTGTTTATGTGACTAAATCAATACTCCACCGAACCTCGCCTATATCACGCTCCCCAGGTGTTTCTATTGTATTCACATTTACTGCTGTTTCTTATATTTGTAGTCACATTGTAAACTGCGTAAGATGTGTAATTATTTGCCCACGCAATCGTCATTAATAGGTTTTATTATGGGTTAGATCAACCAAAATGTTTAAAATTTCATCAGTAAATTGTTCCCTCCCGCCCTAACAAAAAATGTATACCATAATTTGCATGGAATGCCGAGGGTCTTGTGAAGTCGCTAGGGCAGGTCAAGATAAGTTTAGTGAAACTAAGGTCAGTGTCGTACGTTCAAAAACATACATAATTAGCGTGTCGCAATCCTCAAATTTTAATTTGGAATCTCAGTGTACAACATTATTGGAAGTTGGATTTCATGAATGATATGAGTTAAGGGGAACTTTATTTGCATTGTATTTTTGGAAAGTCTACGTCGCTTGTTTCATCATTGTAGTACTACTAACTAGCTACGTATGATAATATCACGTCATAATGACGGAATTTCGAATGGTGATTTGCCAAATATAATGTTTACCTTCGTGTACCAGCTTCGGATTGCTGATTGACCGATTTTGCTGTACATTCACCATCGGATATAGATAGTATGTGACTCGCAGTCAGGTCTCACAATCCAAATTTTTCCTTATGTTGACATCAAAACATTCGTGAAAATACAATGAAAACTATAATCAAAACAGGACACGATTGCATTTTTAGAATGGTTTGCAACTTTGGGCTTTTTGATGCCCAAACAGTGTCCCAAAGCTTCCAAATATTTTGAGAGCACGGGCACATGTAACCATTAATGATTTTATCCCCAAGAAATCTAAAACTCCTTTTTCTCGAGCCCTATCAGCTACCAATGACCACCCTTGCCGTGTCTCCTAATTTTGATGATCTCTCCTTTCCATTTAACCGCCGAACCATTATAAGTTATATTTCCCCGTAAATGGACAAACCCGCTGTCGGATGACGACCGTACCATAGCAATCGCGAGAAGTAGCCGGTCTGATTTGCACAATATCTCCTTAAATATTAACCTGAGAAATACGCCGAAAAATACTAAGTACAAATTAACAAATTCGGGACTCAAAGTGGAGTGTTCAGAGTAGTGAACCTCTCCGAAATGGAAGGCAGTTAATTGAGACATTGAATTTGCAAGTCGGCAAAGGTCCGATGGGAGCTACTATAAAAAGGTGAGGGGCGCTAAATGGGTCAAAAATGGTAGTAAATATTTTCTACTCAGCCTCAGGTTCAGCCTATAAATCGTATAGTGTAAATTCGTGTAAAATGGTCATCTGTCCCTAATATGGGTAAAGAAAATCGTACCTTTGAGCAGTGTTTATTCCAATCGTCTATCTACGTCTCATTGTTTATTACCTGGTGTGAACGGCCACTGTGGAATGTGAGGAGATCCGGTGCACTGGTCCCCATCTTCGTTCCCACATTTTTCGCCCAGAACCGGTTTACATCGTGTTTATTTCGAATGCCAGACTGCTCCATTTCATGACTTCCGTTATCGTCCTGTTCGCTATTGCTTGATTAGAAAGTTTTATCCATAACACAGACTCCCATTACGACGATCTGATTACGACTATAACACAACCAAGAATGTGAATGTTCTTCTGGGCTCTGGTTATCCCAAATATTTTTACAAACAACCTGGTTTTGTACGGAGCGAGCTAACAAGATCGAGTACATCCCGTTTATTTTACATGTTTTATGCAAATGACCACACCGAGATGCGCCAAAATGCTTGCTGGGTTTCCCCTGGGGATTGCCCATTTAGCCAACGACCCGAGTAAACATGAGTTTTGGGACACTACTGTGGGCCACGTAACTTTTCATCACCGGCTATGTTTTTTATGGATTCTTGATGTCATAACAGATTGGCCGTCAGGTCATAATGCATCATTATTATATTTCTTAATAATAAGCCTTCTTTTCCCATATAAACAAAAATTATAAAACACTTTGATTATGAGGTTACTTTTTTTAAGTGAGAGACAATGTCTCCATTTGAAACCTACCACTAGAAGAAAAGGGGAGATAGGCCACGTGATCTGTCGGGATCTCGGAGGCCAAGGATCATACGGTCACGAAACTAAGTGGGTGGGGGTAGCTTAGGCCGTTCTAGATCACTTGTTATTAGTGGATCACAGGTCATCGGGATCATTCAAGGTCAAAGAATTTCAGTGGGTAAACATTGGTTTTTTCGGAGACCGCGGTCGCACGTTCCAGAAACTGTTATGTGGGTGCCCCTTGAACGTCCGAAGACCAAATTGGTATTGGTCTGTGAATCAAAGGTTCAGGGTCATTCAATCAAGGAAGGTCAATGGGGTAACATTGGTTGTCTGGGACCTGAAACGTGAGGTTGGGGTTGAATTGTTGATGCCGAAATTTTAAAGGTCACAACAGTTCATTGGGGCATTTCAAGTCAAAGGAGATAACGTTGGTTCCGGAGACCGAGAGTCACACGTTCCTGAAACTTGGTGGGTGGGTGCCCCTGGGACCGTCCGAAAACTGAGTTTATATTGGTTTTTGATATATCAGCACTGAGTGTACACTCATGTGGTCATTAAGGTCAAGGCGGTCCATGGGGTAAACGTGGTGTATGGACTGAATTTGGAGAGTGGGGTTTCCGATTGTTGATGCCAAAAATTTTAAAGGTCATGACAAAACTATCTATATATTACTAACCGGTGGTCCGTTCTGTCTACTATCTGTCTGTGTTCTGACCGCGTCCTATTTTCTCGATCCCGATGGAACTTGGTGGGTGGGAACTGGGTGCCCGCTTGACCGAAAGAAGACCGCGTTTGTATGGTTCGTGGATCAAAGGTCCAATCGGGGGTCATTTTGAGTCAAAAGAGTTCAAATGGACCGCGTCTAATTTCTCAGAGACCGAGGTTGAACCTTTGTGGGTGGGTGCCCCTTTGACCGTACAAATACGGAGATTGTATTGGTTAGTGGAATACTGGAAATTTGGATGAAACTTGGATGGTTGGGTCGGTTTTTGATGCCAAAACTTTTAAGGTCAGGACAAGGTCCTAGCGGTCATGCTCAAGGACAAATAGGTTAAAAAATGTTTTGTTTCTTCTCTTCTTCGGAGACGAGGGTCGCACGTTCCTCGAAACCGTCCCGAAGACACCGAGTTGTTATTGGTTAGTGTATCAAAGTCATCAGGGGGGGTATTTAAGTTCAAATAAGTCAAATGGGGTAAACAACTGGTGTGGACATGAAACTACTTGGGAGATGGGTTGGTTTTTGATGCCGAAAATTTTTAAGGTCAGGACAAAGGCATTAGGGGGTCATTCAAGGTCAAATGAGTTTAACTTTGTTTTCTCGGAGATAAAGGGCAGGCATGATTCCTGAAACTTGGTGGGTGGGTGCCCTATGACCGTCCGAAGACCGATGTTGTATTGGTTAGTGGATCAAAGTCATTAAAGGTCAAATGAGGTCAAATGGGATAAAATTGGTGTCTGGACATGAAACTTGGAGAGTGGGGTCGAATTTTGACGCCAAAAATCTTAAAGGGCACAACAAGGTCATCAGGGGTCATTCAAGGTTGAAACTTGGTGGGCAGGGTCGATTGTTGATGCCAAAATTTTGTAAAGGTCACGACAAGGTCATCAGGGGTCATTCAAGATCAAATGGGGTAAACATTGGTGTATGGACTTGAAACTTGGAAGGTGGGGTCGATTGTTGATGCCGAATATTTTAAAGGTCACAACAAGGTCATCAGGGGTCATTCAAGGTCAAATGGGGTAAACAATGGTGTATGGACATGAAACAGACAAAACTTGGTGGGCAGGGTTGATTGTTGATGCCGAAAAGGTTAAAGGTCACAACAAGGTCATCAGGGGTTATTCAAGGTCAAAGGAGGTCAAATGGGGTAAACTTTGATGTATGGACATGAAACTTGGAGGATGGGGTCGATTGTTAATGCCGAAAATTTTAAAAGGCACAACAAAGTTATTAGGGGTCATTCAAGGTCAAGGAACCACAAAACTCAAGGGATGACTCCAAACTTAATACAACTATGCATTCCCTAACCATCCCAATTGATGGGTTACTGCATCATTGATGCACTCGTTCATATAAGTCCTTGAAATTGGACAACAAATTTACAGTATTTTGCTTTATTTTCAAATTACAGGCAAATACTGGCATTTTCTATTTTATATTTAAATGCGAAAGTTAATTCCTCTTATTTAGTTCTATTTCACAATTTATTTGCATAAATGTTTAATAATCAAGTTACGGAATCCTATTAAACATGCTTGGTCATAACTATAACCAATTAAGGATGTAAATCCCAAATTCCACAAAAGGAGCAGAAGGCCAACTTTTTGCTGTTTTTTTTTGATAAAATGGTCCAACATTTAGCAAAGTTTTGACACAAAAGTCCACTTTTTGGTGATAAAGTGTTCAAAGTGTCCAAAAAAAGACTATTTTAGGGGTTAGGTCCACTTTTACCAAAAAAGTCCATTTTTTTTTGGAAAAAGGTCCACTTTTTCGAAGTCCCGCCCCCCCCCCCAAATAAAATAAATCCTGCGTACGGCCCTGGATTTACCGTCAGTAGGCTAAAGTTCTAATTTGTCCAATTATCTTTGTAGAGTTCGTAATGGAAAAGATGGATTGAGAAACTCAAGGAGGTAGCTATCGTATCGCGTAAAATTCGTTTGGAGAAACTTGAGATCAAAGTGTTGTTTAAATTATAATCAGTTCATTTTAATATGCATAATTATGGGGTTCCCTATATAGTAGTAGTTTGTACGTTTTGTTCATTAAACAAAATAAAATCTGTCAATATGACACATCTCTAGTCTAAAACTTTTTCTTCGTCAAATTTAATTCCATTTGAGTAGACCCAAGTTTAACACATCAAACATGCATGATGGTAGGTTTTCCGCCGTCTGTGTCATTTTGGTCCACGTGAATTGACAAAATTATACGATCCTCTCTCACCCTTGATACTATTTTTTTAGAAATTAAACTACACGCACCAGATGTAATTTTGTACTGTTTGTGCGTAAACACATCAAGAACGAACTTAACTTTTATGTAGAGTCCGAAATATCAGTTTCAGAACAACCTTAATACTTTTTCAAAAGTTCGGTGGCCTATGACACTACGTCAAAGATTTATTAGGAATAATGGTAACACCTGGGGGGGAGGGGAAGACAACTGGATACAGAAAAGGCTGAAACTTTCACAGTTGGCACATACACACACGTGTACACGTACACATACCCACACACACCCTCACGCACACATATGCACACTTTAGAAATTACACGCACCAATTTCAATTTCTTACTGCTTATGCGTAACCACATCAAGAACGAACTTACTTTAATATCAGTTTCAAACGACCTTAATTCCTTTTCAAACGTTCAGCTAATGACCTGCAGCTGTGACATACCTAAAATACTGAATTCCAAAGTGGATCCGGAATTTTTTTACAAAGTTGTGATTTTGGATATGAAGGACATTGATTTGAGCTGAGCTATTTCATACATTGATTATGGGCAAGCCAACAGCAGCTCTGAAGACCTTCCCAAGTACCTTTTCGCCTACAAATTTGTTTTTCCGTGCCACCGGGAACCTCTCATAGCAATAACACGTAATCATAGTTCCGCACAACAAACGCCCCTTGTACATTATCGAGAGCTGCGCTTAAGTCTAGTGGGTTCAATTTCTAATGTATAGTATATGAACGATTGCTATGCGCTTCTTTGTGTAACAGTGTTTTCAATATTTCTTAATCATCTCCAGAATTTCTTGAAACCAGCCAGAAAGCCAGTATCAATTGCAGGGCATTTAGAGCGTACGATTGAGCGAACAGGAATTGAGTGGAGGTCCCCCTAACATCCGCCAGCGGCATGATTAAAACACCGACGCGTAATATGAGACTATTTACATGATTTACGTCGCAACAGGGTATCAGCTCTGTGTTTACAAATTCCACTCGTACTTTCGTAATACTTTCCCCACATGATTCCCTACTAAGAATAGGCGGTAACTTGGGCAGGTAACCGGGGACGGTAACTTGAGTCTAGGATTGAAGTTGAGACTGAGTCTAGGCAAGGATGTATGATTTGTCGGGCTAGGAACGGGGCTAGGAATATCGGACTTGCATCATTGCATGTTTATTTTCAAATTCATGGGAAGTGCTTAACATTGAGTTTGTGTACCATTCGTGACCGTGTACTCTCTAGCGTATACAGCTAGCTGTGTTGATACACTTGACCAATGTTACCTTCCCGGCGACAAAGAAAGAAATGGAGTCAATTAACACGCCATTACCCGTCGATAATATGGTTCGCGCGCAAAGGATTATGGGAGCTGACTTCCGAGCTGCTGTTGGGCAAGCCTTATGTACATGCAAAAACTTGATTTAGAAATTTTAAGGCGTTTTAATCAGGAAATCTTTCTAAATCAGCCTTTATACTGTCGGCAACAGTTTTACAGTCGGCAAACACACACACACAATCACACACATACTCACCTACACATTAATTTA